>VUQH01010127.1:29709-41608 GCA_015106775.1 Etroplus canarensis
AAGGGGTCACCACAGCAGATTAACCCACATCAGTAGCTTGGCCAAGGCTTTACACCAGATGCCCTTCCTGATGCAACCCTCTCACCATGCAGGGTTGTGTCAGGAAGGGCATCCGGTGTAAAACCTCTGCCTAATTACCAATGTGGATTAATCCGCTGTAGTGACCCCTTGGTGGAGAATGAAATGGAGCAGCCGAAAGGTACAGTATATATACATATATAGAAAATATATACAGTAAATTTTTTTAAAGTCAAGATATAGACTACTACTAAAAAAATAGTAATCTCTTCCTGTAAAGCACAGACAATTCAAACATTTGAATGAAACAACAATGTTGCATTGTTTTTATGTTCATTTTGAATCAGTCCATATACTTTGTGTTAGAAGCAAAGGTTTATGTAGAAATCAGTGGGCTGGGGTCTAAGTAGCAGGCTAGGAAGGTTGGAAAAAATAAAAAGGCTAAAGCATCTTTTTATGGGATTTTCTGGAATTTGTTTACTAAAAGGACAAAGAAATGAAAAAAAGGAGTTGGCTCCAGCATCCTAGGGGGTGTATGCCAGCAGTATTACGATGGAGTCCCTGAACCTGTAACGTGTAGGCAGGGTGTTTCAGGTCACATTTATGGTATTCACAACAGGACTTTAGATGTGGTTGGAAGACATTTTCCCCCCAGGTCCACTTCTCCTCTGTCAGTTTGGATAAGGTTTGAAGCCAGGCTTTAAGAGTGAAGGCACCCACTTTCTCACTAGTTTTCCTTTTCCTTTTCTTCAGTCATGTCTTCACTCTTCTGCTGTTTTGCTTCTCACCATGCTTTCGTCATTTGTCTAATTGGCCCTTTAATGAAATCCCATTGTTGTTTTGGGCTACTTAATTTGATGCTTGCTGTACTTGTCTTTTAAGTCAGCATCAAACCTCAGACCTGCAGGGTAAAAATTTTTTTGCCAAAGCCACAACTGTTACACCGTATGGACAAAAGCACTGGGCCACCTGCACATTACACTTTACAGGAGCTTGACATCCCATTCTAAAGCCACAGGCAGCAATATGGAGCAAAGGTTCTTCCATTTGCAGACATAACAGTGTGTCTGTGGGAGTTTTTTTTTTTTTTTGCCAGTTTATCCATAAGAGCATATGTGATGTCAGACACTAATGTTGGATGAGAGGGCCTGGCTCGCAACCTTCGTTCTAGTTCATCCCAAATGTGTTGGATGGGGTTGAGGTCAGGGCTTGCTCTGTGTGGGTTCTTCAACACCAAACTCATCCAAACATAACTTTATAGACCTTTCTTTGTGCACTGGGGCAGAGTCTTATTCCTGGCATTTGCCCAGGCTTATCCATCAGACTGACTACACGACACGTTTCCACTGCCACATAATCCAGTGGCAACATGCTTTACATCACTCCATCAGACACTTGAAATGCTTTGTGATATAAGGCATGCATGCAGCTTCTTGGACATGGAAACCCATGCCATGAAGCTCCTAGCTCACAGTTTTTGTGTTGATGCTAATGCCAGAGGAGGTTTGAAACTCTGCAGTTACTGAGTCGGCAGGCAACTTTTGCTCACTATGTACCTCAGCACTCGGTGACTCCACTCTGTAACTTTATGTGGTCTGCTTCTTCATGGCTGCGTTGTCGTGGTTCCTAAATGGAAGAAAATTTGCAAAGTGACTTAGTGAAATGGTGACATCCTATTACAGCACCATGCTGAAATTAATTAAGCACTGTAGAAGGACACATTCTTTCACAAATGTTGTTTAAAGGAAGATTTCATCTGTGCTTGATTTTATACACCCTGGGACTGAATGAAATGCCTGGATTCACTGAGGTGTGGTCCAAAACATTTATCGCTATATGTACTACTCTTGCTCATATCCATCCCACGAACCCCTCAAATGAGCTGAGTAAAAATTAAAAATCCTCTTTTGTTCTGTGTGTCGCTATTATCGGTGTTTCATGGAGGGTTTCTTGAGACAACAAGAATGAAAGATCTGGATAAACAAGTTTATGCAACAAACATTTGCAATCCATCAAGCTAACTGAGTGCTCTGATAGCCTGCCAGTTATATTTGAATAGGTTGTGTGAGGCCCACTTATGCCTGCTGAGGATAGAGGGAGCGAGGAATGCAAGAAAAAAAGATCTTTATAAAACACTCAGGTGTTTGCATGATAAAATATAAAAATATATCAGTAAATGTATTTTACAGTATCAACAGGAATCCAGAAATGTAAGCGGATGATATTAAACAGAACAATCCTGCAAGTTCTGTTCAGATTTCTTTCCTAACATTTGTTGGACGGGCTCAGCTTGAAACATCTGTTTGCGATATACAGTGCTATGCAGTTTTATCTGTTTTGGACACATACATAGATATAGAAATGGTCCCTGGCAAAGACTGTGATTACTGATTGTCCTGCTTATTTTTTTCACCCAGTCTAAGCTAATACATTATTGAGATGGCACTGTTAGAAAGCTACTGCTCCAAAATTAAGGGAAGCCAGCATCTTTAAAAATGCCTCAGACTTCTTAAACTTTCTTTCATGCTTGTTTGCTTTCATGTCCTGATATGGTTCTGTTTAGTGTTGACAAGTCTCCTTAAGGTAGAATCAATCAATGCAGCTATTTTCATCAGCCCAAATTCTCAACAATAGAGGATGTGTTAACACATGTTTCTTCTTTGCTTTTTTCTGTCCTTTCAGGCCTCTTGTGCCCTTGCAGTTGTGTCATTGTTCAACAAGGTTTGCTGCATCCAGGGTCATTGCTCTGCATTAGCGTTCACCTCAGACTCCAGCCAAGGATTTCAAAACAGGAACAGTGCAGAATTCTAATATGGTTACATCTGTGTCTGGGTGGATCCTCTTCTTGAAGCAGCAAAACTGACAGATGTCCTCTGTGGTGCCCGTGGAACATATGAGTCCTGCTTTAGTAGCAGTGTCCTGAATGCAGATGTGACATCAAACCTATTTGATGGGTCATATGTGCAAAATCATTCTGCCATCGGGATTCTGTGGCCATTCAAGAAAAAAAAAATATTGTCTGTATTAAATGTGAACATCTGGCCTGTTTTTGGTCACATCCAGCTGGAAGCTGCCCTTGCCACAGTGAATGTGGACAAAAATTAGAAACACAGGTGTTCAGGAAGTGAATCTTTTTATGGAGGAAACTGAGGGCGGCTATGCTGAAACACATCAGCACAGCCACAGAATCTGGGCCACTGTGTTATAAAACTGACATTGCTAAAAAGCAGCTTGAGGTCTATGTGTGTGATAAATAGATAGAGCCTTTATTGGTCTCCAGTGGGTTGACATTCTGAGCAACCAAACCAAAAACAGAAATAAATTTTACTTAATTGTAGAAATAAGGCAAATGTAATCGTTTCAACAGTGATCAGACAATACAGTTATATGCAAACAGAGCCAATACAAAAGTAGAAAACCAAAAGACTAGTTTGTACCCAGTGTGAAAGACAGATGTCCAAATGTTTTTTCTCTCTCTCAACTGGCCTAAGTAAATCTGTTCCTGTGCACACTGACAAAGCAAAACTCACATTCCAGTTTCAACATTTGTTTTGAAAATAACTTTTGCAGATTTTTGCCTTGAGGTCAGTAATATTTTGCCCTGAAAGTCTTATAGTTACTGATTTATACCAATCAGGGGACAGTAGAAATATCATATAAACACAGTATAATTATATATAACACTCATGCTTTATAATGATATGAGTATTCACTCTGCTTTCAGCTCTATTTTTCATCTGAGGAAAATAATCTCACCAGCTAATTGTATAGAATGTTTGTTCCTGCTCAAAACAGTTGATGGCAGCTTTTGCAAAGGATACGGATAAAAAAAAAATCACTATGTTACATTACAGCAAAACAATGTTAGACTGCACTGAATTGCCGTGAACAGGAACTGCAGGATTGGCTGATAATTGTCTGTTGTCAAAGTAGTTATTTTCATGCAGTTAGGGCATTTGGCTCCCACATTAACAATAACATTTCACTGTGCTAAACTAAACATAATTAGGTTTAAAATATGAATCAAAATTTAATGAAAACTGAATCATTTGAATTTGCTTCAAATGCAGAGACTGTATTTAAAAGATGGACATAGCAACCTTGATTTTTGCTCTGATGGGTGGATTGGATTAAGAAATTCTGTGTGCTCATACTGTAAGTGCTTTCCCATAAGCTGCTACCCAGTGCCACATTACTCAAGCACTCTCTGACATGCGATCCACATCTGTGGACAAGGTGGACAAGGAAAACAAACTGTAGTTTACTACAGTAAACTACAGTTTTCCTTGTTTAAAAAATAACTAAACAACCAACCAAAAGCATTAAATTCCTTCTCTTAAATAATCCGATTTATATTTCTCACTTTATAAGAGACAGTCTTACCCTAGTCAGTCATACTATAACCAGTTTTGATTGTAATAAATAAGAACATTTTTACTGAGGTCATAAGTCACATGAGAAGTGGGTTCATTTTGTCTCTGACTTCTGTGCAACTGGATTTATTTTTTCAACCACAGGAGTCACCTCCTGCTGGCCACCAAAATAATGCAGATTGTAAGGCACGTTAATAATGACAATGACAATAATGACAATGTTCAAATCAGATGAAAGTGAGAGCAAGAAGTTTCATTGTGATTTTGTTCATTCATTCATTCACTGAAAACTGGGGACATTGTAAAATACAATTTCCTAACTGGGATTAATAAAGTATTCTGATTTAACGATACTTAACAGCAAAGAAATATCAATGCCTATAAAGTTATGCAATCCTGCTACCTTAATCAAGTTTAAGTACTGGGTCTATTGACAGTAATCACACCAGTAAAAATTGCTGGCATCTTGACTGGAATGGCTGAGTTCCATGAAGGACACCATGAAAACATAAGCTGACATGATCTCAAGTCTCAAAGCAGACTGCTCTGCATGTGTGCTGGTCGAGCAAATTGACCATTGCCACGTTTCACAGTTTCCATGGACACGGGAGAAATATTGCTAAGATCCAGCAGCGGGTTGTTACCTTCTTGTCAGACTATACTGTGGTGAGAAATGTTCACCACTTAATATAGCCAATTTTAGTGTAGTACACAACCAGAACTGTGCAAAAACACACATTTCTCTTTTTTACCCTTTCTAATATGCTTTTCAAGCCTTAGATTAAATTTGAGGGACAGTGCCACTGCTCTACTGCTCTTATTCCTCATCTGTGTCATTTATATTAATGTAGCACAAGTATTACATTCAAACACTGACAGCATCACTCTCATCCTTGTGTGGGATACCTTTACCTTTCAGTGTGAGATGAACAGAGATTTAGTTTAGTAGCATCCAGAGTCATTCCTAATGAAATGCACGTGCTTTAAAGTAATAAATTCCAAGCTTGTAATGTGTCCTGTTTTGAATCTATAAATGTGTCATGTTACATTTTGGTATACAAGTAAATAAATGAATGAATAGGTCAAGGTGTCTTTATCCCTTTCAGGCAGGATAAACTCACGATCAGAAGGTTCTGTAGAAATATGGGCCACAAGCCAGTTTGGCACACCCAAGGTTGTATTTGATGGATGATTACAAGATGTGTTTTCATGCATACATTTATGCCCCTGTGTGCGTACAGACTATAAAAGATTACTCAGATTCACTCCTCATACAAAAAGCAACTCACTCCATGTTTTAAGCACACTTTTTACTGCAATTATAATTTTTTGTTCAGGAGAACTTGGCCTCACCATACCCTACTGTACTTTTCATTTCATCCTCAGATTCACTGTTTCAAGTCAGTGCCTCCTTTTCAACATGGTGACAAAGCAGCAGCAGGAAGAAATTTGCCATTGAGCTTCCAACCTGTCACTCTAGGCACTGATGTCCAATTAATGAGAATTCAGCCAGGGGATTTTCTCCCTATGAGAGATTATGGAGAGAGGCAGAGGCCATCACTCCTACCTTGGGTGTTCTTCACGGAGAACGACAGCTATTGTCACAACATTCCTGCCTCAAGCTGCTCTGTACTTCACAGCCTGATAAGCAGCTGTTTGATCTGCTGGCTTCAGATGACAGCAGGTATTTTAGCACAGGCTTTCTGACAGCAAGTGTAGGAAATCATTTCATGCTTTAATAAATGTTAACCAAGTTTAAATAACATCTAAACTCCAGTATATACATTCTGTGTAGACCATGTTTCTACTAGCTAATGGAGTGGAAGATGTGTAGAATACACAAGATGGTTTAGTGTTAGGGCTCTTTGCCATCAGCATTTCATTTTGGAATGTGCTCAGTAAAAACAGTGATAATTTTCAAAGCAAACCAAGGAATCAATAACAACAACAAAAACAATTTAAAAAATACAACAGAAGGACAATTGGGGAAGTAATCTTATGAGAAAAATAAACTTTTCACAGGAGTCTATGCAGTCATGTAAAAAACTAAGTACGCAGAACCACTTTTAACAATACCTGGAAGTAATCCTTTTCTGTATGACTTTCTCAGTCTTCCACATTTTGTAGAAGAGTCTTGTGCCACTCTTACTGCATTTACAACGAGAAATAGACTTTCTCTGGGATACCCTTTTAATTGTACTGTCATGAACTTTAACATTTAACATGCTGAGGCCTGTAAATTTTGAGATGTAGTTTTTGTTTTCATTTTTTTTGTTTCTTTTAGCTTTGATGGTCTGACCTTGGCATGCATTTGCTAGGACATCCACTCCTGGAAAGATTGTGGCATTGTGTTAACACACACTGGCAAACTGCCAAAAACTCTGCTTTTATAGAGGTGATCACACTGGTTGATGACCATGCATTTGATTAGCAGCACTTGGCTGCCACTTAGCCTCTTGATTCTTATAGCAGTAGTAAGGGTGTACTTAGTTTTTTACAGGACTGTAAGAGCAAAACCAAAAGTGGATAAAACCCCAAACACCTTAATTTGCAATTGCAAAATTGCAAAAATTAGAAGTGAATTGCAATTTATAGCTGATATTGATTAATTCTATTTGAAGGCAATTCCCACAGGGTTAATTCTCCTGTAACCTAAACTAAATGACCTTAGATACCTAAACTTAACTAAACGTCAACCAAAAAGGTAACAGACAGAAAAGGCAGGAGAAAAAACAGCCTATTATGACGTTCAAGTTTATTGTGCTTAGTGATGTGACAAAAGTTACAATGCACAGACAGCTGTTGAAAAAAAATGGAATATCTTCTTTATATGCAGCATTTCAACATAATAAATGGACAGACACGAACGTTTGCCTGAGAATAAAAATATAGAATAAACTGATTTTTAGATAGTTATTTTATTTTATGCTTGCATTTCTTTTTTGAGCTTATTAAAACAAAGTAACGGTGAGCTTTTAGTTAGATTTGGTTGGAATTAAAAAAAAATAACTTTGCGACAACTTATTTTAGAGTCAGTGTTGAGATCCTATCTAAATTGGCTGGATCACAGGTCACCCAACTGTAATCACAACCAAATCTGTCATATCACCATCTTTAAATACTGTGTAGTCTTGTCTGCAGAGGCATCACAAAAAACTAACTCACTGATAGTTGTGGTTGCTTTAGCCTAAAGGGCTGATATTTCATGTCTTAAAGCAGTAAAATCTTGAAGTCCTTTTTGCTACCTTCTTCTCATCTCTCCTTCCATTTCTTCCCTCCTTCTCTCTCCCAGACAGCTCTGGGATGGGTGTAGTCTAGATGAGAAGTGGGCGAGCAGTGAATGCCTGCCGAGCTGGCGAAGGATTATGCCAGCTGAACAGAGTCTTCTAGCTTTGAGCTGTCCACCCACTCCAGATCCTGTTCTTCTGTGATTAGCCTGCAGCCTCAGCCCACTTTAGCCTCCGTTCAGAAGCTGTCTCAGTCTCAGGTGTGAGTGATTTCCAGGCAACCTTTGCAGAATTTTCTGTCCATCTACATGAGTTCTATGTAATGAACCAGCACATTTAAATTGGGTAGCATTCAGACAGGCCACCAGCCTTGTTAAGGGATTATTATATCTGCCTTGGTTTGTCTTGCCTCAGCTTGATGAAATGTCAGAAGCTGTAGTTATTAGTTGTGCGAGTGCTTGGTGGAATCCCCACTCCTTATGACTACATCTTTTAAGCCCAAGGCTAGACATTTCTTTTCTAGTGAAAACAGAAATAACACACTGGGACTCTCATCATGGAACCTTTTCTCTCTCTTTTTTCAAAATTTTAGAGAAGAAAATCATTTTTTTTAGCTGACAAATTAGGTTTTAATAAAGAATGTGAATGCTGACTCTTGCTTGAGGCTTTGTTATTGTCTTGTCACGAAAGTGAGGCTCCGTCAGCTCTTGTAGTATATGAGAGAGAGGAAGGAAAAAAAGAGGAAAAGCTTCATGATGTGATAAGCAGTGACATACAGGGCAGCGCTCCATCCCTGTGTTGGAACATGCCTGAATGCTCCACAGAGACTGTGTTTGGTTAAATTTCAGCTGCTTGTTAATGTGCAAACTAATGATGAGTCCACACATGTCTTGGCTGAAACAAAGGATATTATATGACTTTAGGTGATTTTGAACCCATTAAGTTCACATTTACTATTAGATGCACACCCAGTTCGAACTACTGTTTAAACTGAAAGGGGTGGATCGTGTCTCGTGTTTGTTTGGTAATACACATGTTTTACCAGTTCAGACCTCATACTGGTACAAAACAGGTTATTTGGGTGGGTGTTCAGGACACTTGCCTCTGCTTTTCCTTTGAGGAGCCAGAATTGCAAACTGTTTAAGGTTTGCAATTTGTCTCTCCCACTGGACAGAGTAAACTTTTCTCTGATCAAAGCAGTTTTTGCCCCGGAAAAGGTAGAAGGAGATGAATATGAAATCAGATCCCAAATGTGTTCATTTCTATCTCTCTTCCTCTAAGTAGATGAGTAAAATGCGTCAGCAGCCTCATGGTTTGAATTTAAGAGAAAAAGAAAAAGGAAAAAAAAACATTTCTTTTTAAGTCACCTGCCAGCATCTTAAACAGAATTATATTGTCTGACTCCCTGCCTCTTCTCTTTCTGCTCCCTCATCTCCTGCTCTCTGTTGCTCCCTCCCTCACTGCATTTTTCCCAGGCTGATGTGTCCGTGGACCCTCTGGCTCCGCTGCTTTCGTCAGTGACTTGAAGTGCTCTGAAAACTTTGTGAACTCTTCGTGTTGGAGTGGGAAGAGAGAGCAAAGCAAGCAGTTGATGGGACGCAGATCGGCAGCAGCAGAAAGCTCCTCTGGAGACAGCATCAGGACTCTCAACTGGAGGTAATCCCCCAGAAATGTCAAGAAAACACCTCAGGCTCCTAACTCCCCTGGCCCTGCTGGGACTACTTCTGGGGTTGGCAGACCTCAGCCATGGCTCTGTCGGTGATGATGAGGATTACCACATGCAGGAGCTGCTGACAAGAGAGCAATACAATCAGGTCCAAATGTTGGAGAAGCAAATTTCCTCATTGCCTGATGGGGAGGAAGACTCAAGGCAAAACTCTGCCAGGAAAACACCCAAGGCAAAGACAGACAGCAGCAAGAAGACAGCTAAAACCACAACTGATACAAAATCAGGTAAAGCTACTGTTTTCTCTTAAAGGGCAACTTCAGAAAGTGTTTTGTGTGTATTGTCTACAGCTGTAAATTTTACTCTAGAAATGAGACAAAAAGGCATGTTATCATTGTGATGAGCAATCAGTCAGCAGTAGTGATCTGTAAAATATTACAATGCAGTACTTTAACAGTATTTTGTTCTCAGCTTCTTCTGCAAAAACTTTTAAGAAAATTTAACTTGTAAGTCAGTATTGAGGTAAGTTTTCTGTTAAATTTTTTTATTAATGCATTTTTTGTTTCAATATCAATATTTTTTTAAATAAATTTAAAAAAACTTAATCGTATGAAACCACAGCTGGTTATTTGGCTTTGTGCATCAGTGGATGTTTGTCGTGGGAAAAAGTGAAATAGTATTGATCAGAAAGGTTTTAAGTTCCTGTTCTCAAGTCAGGGTTACCTAATAGCAACACTCACACTAACTGATGATAAGGATGGAAATTTTAAGGCATCATATTAACCCCAATGTGATCACAGACACAAAAATCTCAGATCTCATGACACACTCCTCCTCCTGCTGCTTGCCATTCAGTATGCATAGATCAGGTCCACGTTTCTGTGTGGCTACAACACAAGAACAGGATTTAAAGCTTCATGCACGGTACAGATTAAGGACTGTACTGTATGTATGTGCAGTGCACATGTGAAACATGTACAGCTCAAAACTCATGCTCTAGGAGTCTCAGCTCATGCAAGAGCAGGTTTGTAGGTATATTTGAAATAAAGCCAGGTGATTGGAAGACATTAACAGGCGTGAGGGTTTCTGTTGGTTGGTGGCAGAAGTACAGCAGCTGTGTAGACAGTGACCTCATGTTTCAGTTATCTGACTTCACAAGTCTCTGCAGGGATACCTGCTGCAGGTGGGACTGGATGAGGAAGTTGATAGGAGTGAAATTTGCAGAAGTCACTTCTGCCTGGGAAGAGTTTTTATCTAAGATATCTAAGAGTTTTTATCTGATTAAATTTATCTTAATCACTCTGTATTATATCAACATTCAAATAAAGTAATAATAGTAATAAAGTCTTGAGTGCTCCATTACTTTACATTTTGCAAGAGGAATAGGTGCAATAAATGCTTGTAATGTGTGCAAACAACAGAGATACATAAGGAAAAAACAGTTTGTACAATTTTTAACAAGCTTTGGTATGTTTGGTGTGACCATCTTTATTCTTTAACACACCCTAATTTATCTCAGTTAAGATTTCTCATCATTTCTTTAAGTAGTCTTTAGCAACAGTTCTCCAGGCTTACCAGTGCCCTTTTTTGGATGTTGGCTGCCTTTTGTTCTGTTCTGTCAAGATGATCCCACACTGCTTCAATAATGTTGAGGTCCATTCATCACTCTGTAAGACTATACTTTCTCAGTCTAATTCTTGTGTAATTTGGCATTTCTCAGTCTTTTCTCCTTGTTTCCCCTTCCTTAAGAATGGCTTCTTGACAGCCACCCTATTGAGATCATTTTTGATGAGGCTTTAGTAGATGGATCAACTGAAGGCCCAGATATAACCCTTTGGGTCCTATGTCAGGTCTTTGCTAGATTTTTTTCTGTTTCTTAAGTACATGACTTTCATATATTACTGCTGGAAATAGCTTTTTTAAGGCCTGCCACATCTTTCGTCCTCCACTTGTCCAGTTTCCTCACATTTCTTGAGGACACACTGCCCACCATGTTGACATATGCCAAGTTTTTGGCTAATACTGCAGCTCTTTGGGAATCACCTTGTTGCTTCAAAATGCAATTTTATGCCCATCGAACTGTGCCATTTTTGGCATTTTTTAGTAAATTCAACTAAAGAAATGGGAACAAATTATACATTTTTGTGACAGGCAGCTAGTAGCAAAGTTGTCACTGTTTGCCATACTATGAGGAGGTAAGACCCAGTATGCAGACTCCAGGACACCAGGAGAGTAAACTCAGGAAAGGCTTTATTTTGCCAGTAGATTCAAAAACAAAGTCCACCAATTAAATTCCAGGTAGGGAAACCATAAAGAGTAAAAACAAACACACACACTAGCAAGGAGGCAACATTGATGAGGCAACAAGGAGAAAGAGAAAGGCAGAGGTATAAATACATAAAGACGGACCAGACAAGTGGCAACAGGTGGAAAGGGAGCACAGGTGACAACAATCAAGGGCAGGATGTAAAAACTGAATACAATGCACAAGACCAGACAGCTCACAAAGTAAAACAGGAAGAAGAAAACAGAATACTACACAGAGAACATGACACAGGACTAAACTTGACAAAAGACAGGAACACAGAAGGGAACATCTGGGGAACATAATAACA
>VUQH01010129.1:5915-22764 GCA_015106775.1 Etroplus canarensis
CTCAACCCTGACCAAAGAAATGTGGCACTCATTCTTCTTAGACCTGCTCCACCCTCTTGGTTTTTTTTAAACCTGATGAGAAAGAGTCATGCTGCAGCAGGAAAATAAACACACCTCACTTCTCTGAAGAACATCTGCATTGTTCAGTTGCAGTAAAGTACAAGCAGCGAGATTTGCTAATATTAAACCGTTATTTTGTAGTCTATATAATCTTCCTCACCACAGAAGTGTTGCAGTGCTGTGCTGTGAAGCAGAATACTGTTGTGCTGGTATTCTTGCTGCAGTTGATAAACGGTTTATTACTGTAAAAGATAGCTGCATGTCTTTAACTACAGTCACAAGACTTCAAGGAGTCCTGTGAAAAACTAAGTACACCCTTACTGCTTCTGGGGGAATTAAGGTGGGAAAGTAGCAGGCAGGTGCTGCTAATCTAATGCAGTCTAGTAAGTGATCATCAGACGGTGTGAGCACCTCTGTAAAAGTAAAAAGGTCTGGCAGTTCGCTGGTCTGGACGTCCCAGGAAATTCACCCCAAGGTCAGACCACCTAATGTTCAGAGAACCTGCAAAAAAACCCAATAGCTGCATCTTTAGACACTACAGGCCTCAGTCAGCATGTTACAATGTTAAAGTCTGAGACAATTTAAGTTTAAAAATGACTGAACAAGTATGGCTTGTTTGGAAGGGTTATCAGGAGTATACCAGCATCATATATGTCAGTGTTCACATTGACAATAAACTGGACTTCATTAAAAACACAGAAGATATCCACAAGAAGGATCAGAGCGTCTCTATTTTCTGAGACGACTCAGGTCCTTCAGTCTCTGCTGGACGATGCTCAGCATGTTTTATGAGTCTGTGGTAGCCAGTGCCATCCTCTGTGTTGTAGTGTGCTGGGGCAGCAGACCGTCGTGGGTGTGGAGCTGAACTCTTTGACAGTGGTGTCAAAGAGGAGGACGCTGTCCAAGTTAAGGATAATATTGGACAATCCTTCACACCCTCTCCATGATGTGCTGGACAGACACAGGAGCACGTTTGGCAACAGACTCATTCCACCGCGATGCTCCACAGAACGCCACAGGAAATCATTCCTACCTGTGGGGCGGCTTTGGCTAAGGAGGTAGAGTGGGTCGTCCTCCAACATGAAGGTCGGCAGCTCGATCCCTAGGTTCTCCAGTCTACATTCCGAAGTGCCCCTGGGTATGACACTGAACCCCAAATTGCTCCCGATGCATTCATCAGAGTGTGAATGTGTGCATGATAGTTCAATGTGCTAACAAGCATGGTATGGGTGAATGAGGCTTGTAGTAAAAAGCACTCTGAGTACTCAGTTAGAGTAGAAAAGCGCTATATAAGCACCAATCCATTTACCTGACCATCAAACCCTACAACTTCTCCCCCTGGCACCTGGACTATTGCCATATTGTGTACATATTAATTATGGAGTAGTTATGCTACATATTGCTCTTTCTTGCATATAGGGGATGTAATTTTTAACTTCATTTTTAAAAATGGAGCATCTGTAATGTAAGCAATTGGGATTAATAACGTATTCTGATTCTGAGAAAGTCTTTTCTTTCTAAAAAGAACACCGCGGCACAGAGTAGACTGGCAAAGTTAACATCTGAACAAACCACAAGACTTCTGGAACAATTTATTTTGGACAAATGAGACCAAAGTGGAGATGTTCAGCATATCAGCACAAACACCTCACACCAACTGTCAAGCACAGTGGTGGAGGGGAGAAGATTTGGGCTTGTTTTGTAGCCGCAGGACCTGGGTACCTTGCAGTCGAAAAGCAGACCAATACCAAAGTATTCCAGAGTCCAATGTGAGATCCTCTGTCAGCTAAGGCTTGGCTGAAGATGGGTTGTACAATGATTCCAAGCACAGCAACAAATCTACAACAGAGTGGCCAAAAAGGAAAAGAATCAAGGTGTTGCAATGGCCCCATCAATGTCCAGACCTCAACCCCTCTAAAGGTCCTTGTGGTGAGACCTTAAGAGAGCTGGGCTTATACCTTAGTGAACTGAAGCGACGTTGTAAAGAAAATGCAAAAATTCCTCTGCAGCATTGTGAGAAACTAATAAAGTATAAGCTATAAGTTATTGCTGCAAAAGGTAGTTCTACAAGCTACTAAATCACAGGGGTCCTTAGATTTTCACATGACTGATGGGGCAAGTGAAAACTTTCACATGACTGTAGTACACTAAATTTACTCGCTTGTCTTTCTGCAACCATTAAATGATATAAGCTGTGGGGAATTCCACAGTTACCCAAATGCTGCTATATTCAAGGGTAGCAACCAGCCTCAGGATATGGATCACTCACTGCAGGAGTCGAGGTCACGGTGACCCCGTGCATAGTCACATGAACACTGGAACCTACATCCCATGTCAACGAAAGAAAGTAACCATCACAACAACACTAAATGAATGATTTAAAGTTAAACATTACTTTTACTGCAGCAGTAAATTACTATGTGTTTTGCATCAGTTTCTTACAGTGTAGTGGAGACTTTAGTATTACAAACCACGTAGATTAATGCGGTACTAGGATTGCAGGCTAAATCATGTGAAGGTCTCCGCAGCTGTACCAGTGTGCATGTATGTGTGACCCACATGATAGTAGGGGAACCCCTGACATGTTCTCACTCTGTGACCCTCTATGACTTCAGTGTAACAGCTTCCACGTGCACCCCTCTATCCCCCCCCAACCAATGCACACAAACACCTTGTGGGTGGAACACTGCTGGGGAGTCTGCCTGCATGGGTGGGGCAGGGGATGTCCACAGAAACATTTTTATAATGGTTAGTTTATAGTGTGGTGAATAGTGTACACATCTGTCCTGCAGGGTTCACATCTCAGGCTGCATGTGTGTAATAATCTCCCACAGTTTATATTGCGTACTTATGAATGACTGTGTGTGTGTGTTTGTGTGTGTGCTCATGTGTGTGGCCAGTCTGTGTGTATAATGAACTCCCACAGAGATAGCAGGGTTGCGGTAAAGGGAGTTTCCTCCTCAGCCCACCACACATCCCTTAGTCATTTTCAGACTGAAGAGGCTCTGGAGAGGAGAAGAGAGGCTTTGTGATCGAGCTCAGATAAATTTTTTACCTCACAGCTGAATTCTCCAGCTATTACATCCTAATAGCACCACTGAGATTCAGATGGTTTGAGGCCACCATAGAACACAAAGCTGGAGCCTGTCTGAGACTGACGATATCAACAGTTTCTGTTGTCATAATTGTTACTTATCACGTGAAGAAACAGCACTATCTCTTCTTTCCAGGGCTGGAAAGTGTATGAGAATTTAAGGGGGTGAAAAGTAGCATATGAAGTAACTTCTGGTCACCCGCTCTGTGAGTTGTGGTTCTGAGAATAGAGGCCTTAGTGAATTATGTCGGGGATTTACCATCCATCCACAAATAATATCTTTTAACCACTTGTAATTACAAATTGTGGAGCGCATGAGGGCAGCATTGCCTCTTCAATCACATGCCTCACTAAATCACTTTTTATTACTGGCAATACTCACCAGAGGCCCGTGAGGCTTGTGTGTAAAATGCTTGTGTGTGCAACAGTACGCCTGCACTTGCCAGTTGTTGATGCAGATAAGCACAGGGATCACACTTGACCCTGAGTGTAATGACTTCTAAGCATAGCTGCAGGGTTAAGAGAGGCACAGGCTAAAGGAGGGCTAATTGAGCAATCTGTTCTGCGTGTGTGTGTGTGTGTGTGTGTGTGTGTGTGTGTGTGTGTGTGTGTGTGCGTGCTCCATGGCGCCAACGGGTGTTTTGACCTGCTCTGACTCGGCAGTGTGCTCAGTTAATGGTGCCTGACCTGTCAGACGCAGGGTTTGTAAAGAGGCTCGAAACTACGCCGAGGCATTACTCAGAGCAGAACATGAAACTTCTCTTTTAAAAATGATTCAGCTTTTGAAAGTATTTTAAACACAACATAAAACTGGAATGCAGTGAGAAGTATGAAAGCATTTGAGAGTATTAACAACTCAGCTGTGATTCCATGTGAGGCCTTTGCCTTTTCACGGCACTATTGTGTTTCATTGTAAAAACCATAAACTGTATATGGAAGACTGATGCAGCCATCTGAGGTCACCTGCTGGCTTGTGTAGCAGCAGTTTTAAACCTTTTACATCTTGTTTTCAGAGCCAGAAGTAACCAAATCAGAATTAGAGGGATGAGAGGTCAACCAGGTGCTGGAAACAGAGATTTTGGTCCATATTGACATTTGAGATGACGTGACGTTCCACCACGTCTGGAAGGTGCGCTTGGATTGAGATCTGGTGACTGTGGAGACCTGTGACATTCAAGAAGCCAGGTTGAGGTGATTTGTGCTTTGGTTATTCCTGTGAAAGCAGCCATTAGAAGATGGGTACACCCGTGGTGATAAAGGGATGGACATGGTCAGCAACAATACTCAGACTGTGGTGTTTAAATGATGGTATGAGGGGGCCCAACGTGTGCCAAGAAAATAACCCCCATGTCATTACACCAACACCATCACCGGCCTGAACTGTTCATACAAGGCGGGATTAATCTGACTCTACCATCAAAATCTAGACTCATCAATTTTCTGTTGTCCAATTTTGGTGACCCTGTGCAAATTGCCATCTCAGTTTCTTGTTTTTAGTTGACAGAATGGCACCCATTGTGGTCTCCTGTTGTGTTCAGAGATGCTCTTCTGTAGGTCTTGGTTGTAAAAAGTGGTTATTTGAGTTACTTCCCATCAAGCTGAAGCCGTCCGGCCATTTTCCTCTGACCGCCGGCATCAACAAAGCATGACTGCCACTCACTGGATATCTTCTCTTTTTTGGACTGTTCTCTGTAAACCCTTGAGATGGTTGTGCAGGAAAGATCAGTAGTTACTCTACTAAGCTGTGTTCAAAATCACTTAAATCGTGTTTCTTTCAAGTTCTGATGCTCAGTTTGAAGTTTAACAGGTCATCTTGAACATGTCTACATGCCTAAATGCAGTGGGGTGCTTCCATACAACTGGGAAATTTTATATTTGCATTAACAACCAGTTAAACAGGCATAACTAATAAAGTGGCCGGTGAGTGAAAGCTGCATGGGTGCAACACACAGACACAGATACCTGCTAATTAATGCTCAGTAACATATAAATAAAATGCAAACATTTTACCAAAACTGGACCACAGACTTCTTGGCCTTATATACTATTAACTGCAGAGCGAATCTTGTTATTTGACAAAATGCTTCAAAAGTCACCAGTACCACAGACAAAGTAGAAAGTTTGAATTCATTGTTTCAGAAGCTGACGTAAAGCCTAGCAGACAGCTGGTAGATCGGTCTACCTGTCACTGAAACAGACCCCTCGTGATGCATAAATTTAACCCTAAAGAAAGATGTAAACGGTCGGGATATAGAACCAGAGCGTCAATGACATAGTAACTCATCTGGCACACGATCATCATTATTCCCAGGTTAATGTAATGTGTGAAGAAAGTGAGAAGTTTTCTTGTCATTGGTTGGCTGTATTTGATCTAATGAGAATTAAAATCCACTGAGAAGTCAAGGAGCCTCACAAACAGTCATATCCAGGGCGAACTAGCCTGGCGCACCACCAAATAAAAGTGCTTGGGAGACGAAGTATAATGACTACACGGTCATTAGTAAACGTGGCCATAAAAAGCATAAAAACATGTGAATGCATCAGCATGTCGTTGACTATTTTATTTATATTAGCATAATGGAGATAGGAAGCCCCCAACCACACCTTCCTAAAATGGGAGTCAACCAATAGGACCACTCCCTCTCCAAAGGGATCATGATTATCACCATGTAACAGGAAAAAAGTGGTATGCAGCTCATGGTGCAAAGTGATATTTCAAGGTATCACATCACTATTGCCAGCAGGGCTACTATCTAAAAGAAGAGAACCATGGAAAATCTGCCAGCACGATAAGAACAAGGAATATAAGATAACAACCAACTGACCTTCAAGTTTTTAGCTACTAAAAATGGGACGCTATGCTGATCACATTGGTGAACCTACTATCGCCCGTCAGGACCTGATGCTATGGCAACACCACAGCTTCAGTTCTTGACCAACCCAAACCTGGCTTAAGACATTAGTATGCAATGAATACGATATCAATGTGAGGCAGATATGGGAGTGTTTATGTATAGATGGCTGCTGGCCAAATAAAGACATCATTTAATGAGCATAAAATACGATATCCATATTAATACTAAGAGTAGCAGTTCTTGTGAAAAGGGAAAAATGCCTGAAAATGAAAAATTTTACCTTAAGGACAATTTGGATGAAGACTCATTAGGTGATCATTGTGTACAAGATTCAGGAAAATCTGACCGATACTCCAGGAGGAGCAGAGACAGACGATAGCATTAGCTAAACTGTCCTTCAGCTGGAAAAGCTAAAGTTGTCACAAAAGCTGAAATTAGCTATAAAGACAAAAAAATCATTTTATACCAGGCTGTACATGTGCATACTTGTGTTTTAAAGTTGGGTATTTTAACACAGGAGTCTACGGGAACTGACTCGCTTTTCGAGCCAGCCTCAAGTGGCCATTAGCATTTCTTAGCGTGCAGCACTGGCTTCGTTCTACAGGCCTGGAGGTTGGTGCTTGGTTAAAAAACAGAAACCGCTGGAATTTCTCCGCGGTGTTTGACAAGAACGTGTTACACATTTCCTAACACCTTAAGGGCCGAATGCCTTGAATGTCATTCACATGAATCCTCTGTGCTCCGGTTTGTATTTATTTTTTTGTAAACGAAGCGTTTTGATGGTAGATTATTTCCCCTGCCTTCATGCAGCCTAACCTAACATGTCTTACAAATTACTCCCAAAAACAAGAACAGGTAACACCTAATAACGAAGCTATTGATAATGAGATGTGCCACGTGCATGAAGTTCCCCGTTTGACCTCTCCGAGCTGAACAGGCCTGAGACTGACAAACAACAGAAAAGGTCAGTGGATTTTTCATCGTCATTGTTTTCAGTGTGCGTGCAGTGTGTAGTTATCAGTGCAGTAAAGCGCCAGCAAATGTCAAGGCCAGGGAGGACAGCAGGATAGAGACGGGGGCAAGGAGGAGAAAAAAGGACTCTGCCTGAAATAAGAAATGTTGATGGACAAAGCCTACAATTTGTGGGATCTGAGCATAAAGCAAACAAAGGGCAGCTTTTGTAAGGAATAATGCATGTCAGCCGTGTCCCTATCCCGCCACAGCTTTGAACGCTGCTGGGGACGTCCATTGCTCCACTGTGTATGCTGTGTTTCTATATTAAAGCCAGTCACCTCAAAGGCAAAAGCCTCAACTATTCAACAATTGAATGGTGGGGCTCTCATTATGGCCGATGTGGGCAGGAAAAAGTGGCTTTGGGGGTTTTCAATTCAGCGACTTAAAGCCGTCCCGTTAGCTAGGACGAGCTGCTGTTTATCCCAATGCCTTTCTGGGGGCTAAACATAGTCAACTGTCATTATGGATCTCACTCTCTCTCCTCTTCTGTCTCACCCCGTCTCTCTTTCTCCGTCCTCCACCTCACTAACATTTATTTACTTCAATCCCAATTTTGTCTTCTAATGACCCGTGTTGTGTTGTTGTTTGATGGGGCCGATGGCTCTCCGCTCTCCCACATCCTGTGAGGAAGGGAAGGGGTGGCTGGGACACAGGAGGGCAAGCGCAGGACAAACAATGCTGCAGACCACCTAAATGGATGAAAGCCACAAGGCACAGGCGACATAAAGCTGAGGAAGAGGCACTGTGCGTCCTGTGGTTGTATGTTGCATTGGTCTGTATGTGCTCCCCAGTAATCTTTCATTAAAAAAACCCACCTTCACAGATATCTGTTAAAAAAAACCCATTTCTATACAGCAAATCAGTGTCAGGAAGTGGACAGTTGGCAGAGCAGCTTCCCAGCAGCTCCAGGCCCACATGAACAGTAAATATTAGAAAAAGTGCGTGCGTTATATTTTAAATTATGTGAATATGTATTAGTGAGTGCGGGAAGGAGGGGGACTCAGGAGGGTACGCATGGTGGAGTGCAGAGGAGACTGCAAGCGAGGTGAAAGCAGTCTTTGTGTACAGAGCAGAGCCCTCTGGTGGACCCTCCCCTTGGCGCGGGGTTGCCCAGGCCCTGTGGTGGTGGATCACAGTTAATAACTGTGCGGTGGGCTGTCAGAGGCACTTAGCCTGATGCTGGGCAGGCTGGGCCAGGCTGGGCCCCGCGTACACAGCAGCCTCTGCCTCTTGAGCCTGGACTAAAGCACTCAGCCATGAAGGGGTAGAGACAGAGAGAGAGAAAGAGAGAGAGAGAGACAGTCATAGAGGATATGCAAAACAAAGAAGAATATTAGAGACAAACATCCCCCCTGTGCGGATCCCTTTTCAAGCTCCAATAGGCATGAAGAGGTTAAATAACTGGAGTGAGGCCAAGTTTACCGCACTGAGCTCTGAATGCAGAGCTCGGTGCCAACATTCATGCAGGAAGAGAGCTCAGTCTATCTTATCCCCCCAGAGGAAGCCACACAACAAAAACTTGGTGAAAACACATTGAAAAGACAGTGAAGATCACTTTGCCAGATGTTAAGATTTGGTTAAAATGTTAAGAGCCCTCTTCTCTTTGTTGAAAGGAGATCTAGAAGTGGATGTCCCTTTATGCCTACATTTATTTGAAAAGTGACGATCCTCCTTAGACAGCCCACACATTTAAAACCCAGACTCTGTTTACTATGGAGCAGCAGTGCTAACCACTACACCACCTTGCCACACTAGCATGTGGGAACAAAACGTTTTGACAGTCCAGAGGCTCATAAAAAAAGCTCTGGAAGCTCTGGAACATTTACATGGAAGCTATTCATAAATGGTATAAATGTGCCATTTTTAATTTTAAAAATGCTGTCTTTTAATATTATTCTGTGTAGGTGAAGTGGACATTGCAACTATTTCACAATCAGTCAGATGCTACTAAAAGAAAGTGCACCCCATGATTCAGTAGCTTGTAGAACCACTTTTGGCAGCAATAACTTGAAGTAATGGTTTTCTGTATGACTTTATCAGTGTCACACATTAGTGGAGGGTTTTTGGCCCACTCTTCTTTACAACTTTATTTCTGTTCATTGAGATTTGTGGCCATTTGTTTATGCAGAGCATTTCAGTCAGGTTGAGGTCTGGGTTCTGATTGGGCCATTGCAACAACTTGATTCTTTTCTTTATCAGCCTTTCTGTTGTGAATTTGCTGGCGTGTTTTGGGATCATTCTCCTGTTATACTACGCAATCTCAGCCAAGCTTTAGCTGTTGGACAGATGGCCTCACACTGGATTCCTGAATGCTTTGGGACTATACACCAAGACGTTTATGGTGGATGCCATGACTGCAAAAAGTTCAATCATTAGCTCTCCACCACCATGCTTAACATTTGGTTTGAGGTGTTTATGCTGATATGCTGTGTTTGGTTTTCACCAAATTTGGACATTGTTCCAGAAGTTTTCTTTGTTCAGCTGCAACGTAGCAAACCTAAGCTTTGTTGTGGTCTTTTTTTTAGAGAGAAGAGGCGTTCTCTTGGCAACCCTTCCAAACAAACCATACTGGTCTTTTTCTAATGGTACTGTCATGAACTTTAACATTTAACATGCTAACTGAGGTCTGTAGATTCTGAGATGTAGCCTCTATGTTTTTTGCAGTTTCTCTGAGCATTGCATGGTCACCGCCGCAAAAGATGACTTTTTACTGTTCAACTAAATTAGTGGTGGCCAAGGTCATGACTGACCAGCACAGAGTTTATATTTAATACAAGTCTAGCCACGGTGACATCACCCATTGGTAAATGAAATGAAGAGGGTAAGAGAGCAGAGGGTTTTTGCTGTCACCATGTTGGTATTTAGAATCCATTCTGAGACTTTTATGTGACTGCAGGTTTAAACTTTTGTACACCGACTTTGCTTTTCAGACCCTGAAACTACACTTTATAGACAAAAGCACTAAGCCACACCTTTTAGTTCAGGCATTTCATTCAGTCCCATTATAACAGATGTATAAAATCAAGCACCTAGCCATGCCGTCTGCCTTTACAAACATTCGTCAAAGAATGAGTTGTTCTAAAGAGTTTACTGGACTTGAACATAGTGCTGTAATAGGATGCCTCTGTTGCAACAAGTCAATTGATGAAATTTCTTCCCTCCTAGGTATTCCAAAATCAACAGTAAGTGCGACTATTGCAAAGTGGAAACATTTAAGAACCACAGCAACTCAGCCACCAAGTGGCAGACCCATGTAAAGTTACAGAGCAGAGTCACCGAGTGCTGAGGCGCACGCTATGTAAAAGTGGCCACCGCTCTGCTGAGTCAATAACTGCGGAGTTCCAAACCCCTCTGGCATTAACATCAACACAGAGACTGTGTGCCCGGAGCTTCATGGCGTGGGTTTCTATGGATGAACAGCTGCATGCAAGGCTTACATCACCAAGCACAAGACCCATTGTCCAATGGAGTGGTGCAAAGCAAGCTGCCACTCAACTCTGAAAAGGTGAAATGTGTTTTTTAGAGTGACAAATCACACTTCTCCATCTACTAGTCTGATGGATGAGTCTGAGTTTGGTGAATGCAGGCGAACATTACCTGTCTGACTGCATGGTGCCAAATAAGTTTGGTGGAGGAGGGATAATGCTATGAGGTTGTTTTTCTGGGTTTGGCCTGGGCTCTTTAGTTCCAGTGAAGGGAAATCTTAACGCTTTGTCTTACCAAGACATTTTGGACAAATCTATGCTTCCGATTTTGTGAGAAGAGTTTGGGGAAGACCCTTTTCTGTTCCAGTATGACAGTGCCCCAGTGCACTAAGCAAGATCCATAAAGGCATGGTTGGATGAATTTGATATTGAAGAACTTGACTGACCTGCACAGAGTCCTGACCTCAGCCCCACTGAACACCTTTGGGGTGAACTGGAACGGAGACTGCGAGTCAGGCCCTCTCATCCAACACCAGCGTCTGACCTCACAAATGCGCTTCTGGATGAATGACACACTTCAAAGTCTCGTAGAACGCCTTCTCAAAAGATTGGAAGCTGTTATAGCTGCAAAGGGGATGACTGACTATATTAATGCCTATGGATTGAGATTGGGATGTCATAATAGAGTAGAATAGAATAGAATAGATTCATTGTCACTGACACAGAGTACAATGAAAATTTGTTTCGTAGCTCTTTGTGTTAGCAGCAGACATAGAAATGCAAGATGTATGTAATAGGAATTTCCAATATGGTACAAGAACTCAATATATACAGAGTTAATTATTAATATAAAATAGAAAAATATAAAATACAAAATAGAAACTATGAGTTTGGAATTGGAATAAAAGCTTCTGCAGGTGTAATGTGCAGGTGGACCAATAATTTTGTCCATATAGCGTATGTCCATCTTCTATATACAGGCTGGCTAACCAGCTTTAGCTAAGAAAACATGTCCACGGACGTTTGGTGCTTGGCGGGTGGGAAGAGTTTATAATTTCTGTGAACTGCTGCAATGGCTTTCTTCCTGTGAGTGGCTGAAAAGGGTTCAGTAACTGGGCTCACAGCTCGTTTCTGCTGGCAACAATTTCTTTGTGTCAGTACACATGCTGATAAATGTGGTTGTAGAAATTGTACAATGAATAATTATATAACTAAGGACTGTAGTTTGTGTGTAATCTTTGTATGATTGGACACAAAAAAAGATAAAGATAGCAACCCACTTCAGTAGAGTCGTCATGAGTCCTTCATATTTCAAGCAGCACAGACAGTGTAATAGCTGTAATTAAGGCAACATATTTATTGCTGCCAGTTTTAAGCAAAGAAGCTGATATTTATCCAGTAATTACAGGTACTAAAGCTCAGCCCAGCTTTGTTTCCCTGTGTTGTTTGGCCATTGCCATGACGCTGTGTGGGCCTCCACTGTCAACAAGCAGCTCGCAATCTCCCATTAGATCAGATGCTATTAGGGCAGAGACAAGTCACTGAGCAAACAGTATCCCTGCCTTTAAAACCAGGTTATCTAATCTAGTGAACGGGGATGAGCTGGACTTTGGAGTTCACAGACAGAGAGGGCAGTTTGTTTGGGACGGGAATGAAACGTCACTCAAAATGAGACGAGTCTTCATTGGTCGATACCCAACACGGTGCTTGTTTGGAGCTTTACGAGGGAGGATCTGATAAGAGGTTGTGGAGGTTCTTTGTTGAGGGTCAGATAACGTCTGGTGCTGATGATTGGAGATGGTGCTGAGATCCCACTCATGCAGCTGCGTTATTAGATGTGCTCGAGTGGAAGGTGATTTTAAAGGCCAGATAGCTGTTTTATTAGGAGGCGGTGAGGCAGACATGTAACCTCCTTATTATTTAAATCATAGGTTCACTTTTATAAATGTCTGCCTGACAGTAAACATTTAATTTGCATGTCTTTGGTGGAAGAAAGGGAACAAGATTTTTTCCCCTCCTGTGTTACATTTTGTATAAGACACTTAGGAGGAAAAAATTACAGCGACCACAAACTGTTGTGGTGTACTGAAATGTGAGTAATGTTTTGACCCCGTTTAACCCTCTCTACATTTAAGATCAGGCTTCAAGCTTTCCTTTTTGATGACGCTTATAGTTAGGGCTTAGTTATGCTGCAATAGGTCTCGTCTGCTGGGCATTTCTTCTCCACCCACCTCATTTCACTCCCCATGCATTTATTTGTTACTGCTGCATGTCATTAAATGTTGTCTTCTCTCTCCCATAGTCTGTGTCTCTCTTTGCTCTCCTTTCTGTCTTCTCTGTCCCCTCATCCCCAACTGGTCGAGGCAGATGGCTGCCCCTCCCTGAGCCTGGTTCTGCCAGAGGTCTCTTCCTGTTAAAAGGGAGTTCTTCCTTCCCACAGTTGTCAAATGCTGCTCATAGGGGATGGTCTGATTGTTGGTTTTTTCTGTGGGGTAGGGTCTTTACCTTACAGTGTGAAGCACCTTGAAGGGACTTTTGTTGTGAATTGGTGCTATGTCAATAAAACTGAATTGCTTGGATAGGCTCCAGCACCCCCCACAACCCTGAATTGGATAAGTGGAAGATGAATGAATGAATTGAACCCTTTTCACCCTATCCATATACGAGCATCAGGCTATATCTGTATCCATTGCCTTTTTTTTGGAGATTGTATCCCAGCTGAGAACTTTCAGTACAGTTGCCTGCAGGACCACTGGCTCATTACACTGAAGTTGCTATTTACTCTTTAATTTACACATTTCATTAGGCAGAAGCAAAAATATATGTGAATTTTTTTTTCCTAAGGCTCACTCCTGTGTTGTAAGTTTAGAAACTTAAACTTTTCCAAAACTCTTTGGCCTCACAGATACTGATCAAGTTTTGGGTTGTTTTTTCACATGGGAATTTCAATTATACCTGAAAGGTTATACTGTAGGTTTATACTCTCACCGGCCACTTCATTTGGGGTGGCTGGGGCTCAGGAAGTAGAGCAGGTCGTCTTCCAACACAAACGTTGGTGGTTCGACCCTGGCTTCTCCAGTCTACATGCTGAAGTGTCCTGGGGTAAGACACTGAACCCCAAATGTTCCCGATGCAGTGTGAATGTGTGTGATAGTTAAATGTGCTTAAACACATAAAATAAAGTGCTATAAATGTGTGTGTGAATGGGTGAACGAGGCTTGTAGTAAAAAGAGCTTTGAGTGCTCAGTTAGAGTAGAAAAGCACTATATAAGCACCAGTTCATTTACCATTTACCATTCATTAGCTGTATCTGTTCAACTGCTAGTTAATGCAAATATCTAATCAGCCAAACACATGGCAGCACGTATCTAAGGCATATAGAGAAGGTGGAGATGACCTGCTGAATTTCATCAAAATAGGAAATAAAGTGATTTAAGTGACTTTGAATGTGGTATGGTTTTTGTTGCCAGACAGGCTGGTCTGAGTACTTGAGAAACTGCAGCTCTACTGGAATTTTCCTGCACAACTATGTCTAGGGTTTACAGAGAATGGTCCAAAAAAGAGAAAATATCTAGTGAGTGACAGTTCTGTGGGCAAAAATACTTTGTTGGTGTGTGCAGCTGGTAGAAAGGCAACAACAACTCAAATAACCATTTGTTACAACCAAGGTATGCAGAAGAGCATCTCTGAATGTACAGCATATCAAACGTTGAGGCAGATGGGCTACTGAAGACCACACAGGGTGCCAATCCTGCGGGAACAGAAAACTGAGGCTACAATTCACATGGACTAACCAAAATTGGATGACAGAAAATCGGAAATTGTTGCTTGGTTTGATAAGTCTCAATTGCTCTTGCAACATTTGGGTGGTAGGGTCAGAACTTAGCATAAACAACACGAAAAGCACGGATCCATCCTGCCTTGTAGCAACGGTTCAGGCTCCTGGTGCTGTCATGGTGTAGAGGACACTTTGAGCATCATTAAAATGCCCCAGCCTACCTGAGTATCGTTGCTTACCATGTTACATCCATTTATGACCACAATGTACTCATCTTCTGATGGCTGCTTATAGCAGGAAAACACACACTGTCACAAAGCTCAAATCCTCTCAAACTGGTCTCTTGAACACGACAGTGAGTTCACTCCACTCAAATGGCCTCCACAATCAGTACATCTAAAAGCAGTAGAGCCCCTTAGGGATGTGATGGAACATAACTAAATAACTAAATCAAACCTACAGTAACTAATTACTGGAACATCTGGATTCACCTGCCCTAACACCACATATAGTATTTTGTCTTTCTTTCCTAACAGCCTGAAAAGTGAGTGGTTCTACAAATCCAGTGTGGCAAAGTGACCCATTTTCATGGCACAAACTGATAAATGTGTGAAGCCAAACAGTAAAGTAGGCCCAAAAACCAAAACAATGAGTTGGAAGATGCTTTAAAAAGCTGCTAGTTCGGAGGAGAAATGCATACTCAAGTCGTCACGTGATCTACTGTTGATCCAGTGGAATATGGATGACTTTGTACCGGAGACATGAATGTGAAACATATATCTTAAAGCTTCCCTGTTCCTTCCACAATGCCTACACATTCAGAGGTAGAATTCAGCTGCTGGCGTCTCTGCCGCTCTGTTTAAATATCACTTCCTGTTCTCAATCCCCATGTCTGCTTATCCATCATTTCATAAGCAAGCGTGTTCATATGTGTGTGTGTGTGTGTGTGTGTGTGTGTGTGTGTGTGTGTGTGTGTGTGTGTGTGTGTGTGTTGATATGCCTGGGGTCTTATTGCATGAACTCCAGCTCCTCCCAGGAGTGGTGGCTGTGGGCGAAAATGGGGCTGCTCTCTCAAGGCACTCCTCAAATTATGGCCTAATCAGTTAGCCCCAAGAGCAGCGACTTCCACAGCTCCCAGACACACAGACAGACAGACAGAGCCGCCAGGCCTACAGCAACTTCATCTTACCCTCCCTCCTCCTCCTCTTTTGCCAGCCACACAACCCTAGACCTGGCCTTGTCCCTGCAAGGACCCTTCTCCCTCTTTCTCCCATCACGCTGAGATAAAACAGGTCCAGCTCCGGTTTAAGAAAAGTGTCAACTGTTACCTCTTCTCACTGCTCACTGCCTGGCCTGTTCACCTCTCTTCACACACACATTTTTTTCCTCTCTTTGCATGCAGACATACACTATATGGACAAAAGTATTGACCTACAGGAGCTTTTATGACATCCTATTTTAAATCCAGAGGTATTAATATGGGCTGTTTCTTGTGGGAAATTTTGCCCATTCATCCAGAAGAGCATTTGTGAGTTGAAACACTGATGCTCGATGAGAGGGCCTGGCTTGCAATCGCTCTTTTTGTTCATCCCAAAGGTGTTTGATAAGGTTGAGGTCAGGCTCTGTGTGGACCAGTCAAGTTCTTCAACACCAAACATATCCAAACATGCCTTCATGGACTTTTCTTTGTGCACTGAGGCACAGTGATGCTGGAACAGAAAAGGGCCTTCTCCAAATGGTTCCCACAAAGTTTAAATCATAAAATTGTCCAAACTTTCTTGGTAAGCTGAAGAATTAAGATTTTCCTTCACTTTTACTCAGCAGCCCAGGCCAACCCCAGATAAACAATCCTATAGCATTATCCCTCCTCCACCAAAGTTTACAGTTGGCACAGTGCAGTAAGGCAGGTAACATTCTCCTGCATTCACCAAACTCAGACTCATTCATTAGACTGCTAGATGGACGCCACAGAACACATTTCCACCTCTCAACAGTCCAGTGGCATCCATCTGAAGCTTGGCACTGTGTTTGGTGATGTAAGGCTTGTGTGCAGCTGCTTGTCCATGGAAACCCACGCCGTGAAGTTCCAGGCACGCTGTTTTTGTACTGATGTTAATGCCAGAGGAGATGTGGATCTCTGCAGTTATTGAATCAGCAGAGTGTTGGTGACTTTTATGCACAATGCGTCTCAGCACTCAACGACCTGAGTTGCTGTGGTTCCTAAACACTTCCACTTTGCAATAATACCACTTACAGTAGATGGAAAATCAGTTTCAGTTGCAGTGGTGGCATCCTATCACAGTACCACAATGGAATTCAGTGAGCTCTTAAGAATGACCCATTCTTTGAAGTGTTTGTAAAGGCAGACTCCATGGCTAACTGCTTGATTTTATACATCTGTAGCAACAGGACTGAATGAAACACCTGAATTCAATGACTAAGAGGTGTGGTCTGATATTATATAATGTACTATGGAAAATATATTTACAACCCGAATTCCAGAAAAGTTGGGATGTTATTTAAATTTGAACAAAATGAAAACTAAAAGACTTTCAAATCACATGAGCCAATATTTTATTCACAACAGAACATAAATAACATTAGTGTTTAAACTGAAAAATAT
>VUQH01010135.1:6610-19657 GCA_015106775.1 Etroplus canarensis
GTCGCCTTGTTGGAAATGTCCCCTCCGGCCGTCGCTGCAGCACAGACGGAACATGTCGCTGCTTATGTCCTGCATTTATTGTGATGATCGTGCGGGCATAGACTGGAAGGAGAAAACAAACAAACAAAAGCAGCACGCACAAAAGCCACCCCATTTTTCCTACATTAAACCGACAAAGGCGTGTTTCAAAATAAAAGCTCTCTGTGTGTAATAAAGGGCTAAACTGAGATTTTTTTAAAATGATTTCTTGTTAGCAACATAAAGGGTCTGCATCTGAATTTCTTACTACGACCTTGTGTTGCATAATGATAACTAAAATGAATCTAGAATCTTCAATAGAGAGCGATTAAAGAGCCCCGAGTGAACTTCATTTATTCTAAATACAAATGGGTGTGTGTGTGTGTGTGTGTGTGTGTGTGTGTGAGAGAGAGAGAGATCCAACAAGATTTAAAGTCAAAAGTTTATTGTTGAAGTGTAATGGTCTGTATCAGGTGGAAAAGGTCACAATCAGGTCAAGGTTTTAACTTGTGTTTTCATTATTATTATTATTATTATTATTATTGTTGTTGCACCCTGCCTTTTCAAAGTAAAGTTTGAGCTCTTACAGAGAACTGCAGAGATTTCCAGAACAAAACTTGGCCATTGTGAGCAGGTTCTTTCATTTTTTCCTGTATTTTTGTTGACAAATACTTCTAATATTAGGAATTCTGCAGGCCCTTTATGGCCTTGTGGGTATCAGTGGTGAGATTGAATGTTTGCGAGTCCAATTCACTACCCGGTAATAACTTGACACTGGGCGTAATAAAACATGCCTGGGTTAAGGCCTTATTCCAAATAATGCTCCCCCCAGGGGGGAGCACAGTGAGTGCTTGTGTGCTTTGTGTGCGGAGGCCTGTCCATGGAAAATTAAAATGTCTTTAATGGCAATACTTATATTGATATTTTCCCTGAAGTTGCTTAAAGCTGATGGACAGTGTGTTAAAATCTGATTCCTTACATTAAAGAGCAAATGCTAGGATTACCAACACTGAGCAATGAAGATGTCTGTTATAAGGAGTAAGTAATTTCTATGACTAAAAGACACATTTAGTGTCTGTAAATATGCACGTGAGGTAGAAAAGTAAAATGTGATTAAACCAGACATTTAAACAATAATTCAATATATTTATAGTTTGAAAACACACCAAGTGTTTTGTTTCTTACAGCAGCACAGGGTCTGGAGAAAAACAGATACTGTTCTAAAAATTCCCCAAACTATATAAAAGCTCACAAACTATCACCTTTCAGCCACCTAAATTTGTGACAGTTCAATTCAAATTCATTTCATTTCAGTTACTTTTTAAAAAATAACACCAGTTCACCACAACAGCAATCTCAAGTCACTGGAACTTACATTATTAGAGACACCTAATGGAAAGATGATTCCCCATAGGCACACTTGGTGACATTGGGGAGGAAGAACTCCTTTTAACATGAAGAGTCCTCTGACAGAACCAGGCTTAGGAAGGGGCAACCATGTGCCATATATGGCTGGGGGTGAGGGAAAAGAGAAGAGAAAAAATAAAAGTAAATTTGTGGCTGTTTTTAAAAAAAAAAAAAATCTGTAGAATATTTATGTAATACTCTGAATATTTTAATGGATATTTAAACAAATTCAAAATTAAATAAATACAATCACACCATACAGTACAGAAAACAAGTGTTCTCAGACATTCTTCACAGAATCTTAAAAAGGAAACGATGACTAAGACATTAATAGGGCTATGTCACAGACACACAAGGATACATACATGTCATGCGTCACAGGCTACTAGGGAACTCATGATTATTTTTTCCTTCTCACTAAGTCTGCATAATAAGTAATGTTCTTTGTTTGTTACTTTTCACCTTGCACAGAAGAGCTGTAGCTGAGTGATATCTCAGCATGCCAAGAGCCGTTCTTTCATTGTGAAAGAGCGTGCTGGTTTCCTGTCGCAGACTGCCATCTTCTTGGCTGCAGTGGCTGAGGAATCAGACTCAGAATACTTTATTAAAAAATTCTGAAAGGCAGAAAAATACAAATTAAATATATAAACAAGTATGTATAAAGTGCAATATGTGACATAACTCAAAAGTTAAACACTCTATACAATATGTACAATATATGGTAATTGAAAGAAGTAGTCAAGGTGTCACAATGAGGAGTTACAGAGTGTGATGTCACAGGTAGGAATGATTTCCTGTGGCGTTCTGTGGAGCGTCGTGATGGAATGGGTCTGCTGCTGAACGTGCTCCTGTGTCTGTCCAGCGTGTCATGGAGAGGCTGTGAAGGACTGGAGAAGATGTCTGCAGCTAATGTGCAGCTTCAGTGTGTGTGAGACACAGTCTCACCAGCAGACTAAAGAAGCAGGATAAAGCGCTGCACTTCCCCAACACATCAGAGACATTCCAACAACAGCGGGAGCACAAAAAGGCTCCCTAAATTTCATTTGGCAAAACTTGTGCAGAAGCACAGGGCTTGTCAGTAGGTGTGTTGTGGTGGTTTAGGTTAATACTCTTGAAATCATCTCAAGCAAATGTGTTTGCTTTCTGGTTTTTCATTTTTGGTTGTGTGTTTTGCTCTGGCTTCAATTCATCAGGAAAATCCATTTGCAGATTTAGAATTTCCTCATGTCAGATGTGACAGTGAACATCAACAGCTACTGACATTAATGTGTCATGATAATTTTTTTTAAAAACATTTAGATCTGAGCAAATAAAGCCTACACTGTGTAATGGACACCACTGTGATGTCAGTTTATACTGTTAAGATTTACTGACAGAGTGGCTGCTTGGATAGCAGGACAAACACAAATGCTGTGGGCAGATTTTAGGATTTTATACTCTCCTCGTACACACGACTGTAAAGCTATTTTCTTGGTAGTCTTAGTAGCTTATTGGGCCAGTCTGTTTCCAAATGGAAGTTACTGTTACACAGTAATGTGGCTTTGTCCTATACTACTCCACAAACTAGACTACAAGCCACTGACCCAGAGCCGGTTCTCGCCTGCTATGTTTGGGTGGGCAGCTAAAGATTCTGGGTGGGCAGCTTGGGTCTTTTATAGAGTCACTGGGTGAAACAAACACCTGAGGTTAGTGCAGCCGACTAGTGACTCACAGGTTTCTGGTTTGATGCTGGCATCTCAGAGATGACTGTTTTTGTGTATGAGCTCTAACACAAATAAGCAGAATGATAATCAACTTGACTAAAGTAATATTAAAAACACTGTTCCAGTGTGTACGCAGCAGCTGTGGGGTGGTTTCTGCTGGCTGAAGAACAGCGGTCCCTGTAGGAATCCACATCTTCATTTATTCTTTATGGAAGGAACACAGTTAACGTGTCCCCGATAGTGTAGTGGTTTGCACATTCGCCTTACAAGTGAAAAGTCACTGATTCGATCCTGGGTGGGCACACAAGTCCTCTTCACCATGGAGGATTGCATCAGGAAGGGCATCCAGCATAAAACCTCTGCCAAATTACTGGTGGAGAATACAAGGGAGCAGCTGAAACATAAAAGAAGTAAGTTAACACACACAGCACCAGACTCTGAACAAAACCTGTCAAGCTTTTCCATGCCTGTCAACATACATATTACAAATATTTATATAATTATTGTTGTTATAGTTGAAGTCAAAGCAAGATAAAGCAGATAAAGTTAATATTTACTGAAGCAGAAGTGCCTCGTAATAAGGCCAGGATTGGCCTCTTGCTGTGTGTTATTTAGGCCTGTCACTATATCAGGTTTTCTCTACATGATTAAAAAACTCCACATTAACGATATTGCTAGATGTCTAGCAGAGAAAATTTAAAAAAGAAAAGTGCAATCAGTAAACTGGGTGTTTTATTTATGTGAAAATCTCTATTACTGCAATAAAGCTGTAAAAAATATATTTACACTTTTTTGGGATATTAAATGTGGTGTTAAGATGATATTTTAGTTTTAAATATCATGTTTAATTTCCATACTAGTAGATAAACAGCTCAAACTTTCAAATGGCTCTCTGTATAGTCATTATTTTCAGAGAGAGGAGGCAGGCTGCATACAAGCTATGTCCTCGTCTGTGTAATGGGTGATGTAGTGAGAGCATGACGTCTATATGAGAGGGTGACAGTGTTGCACCCGGTGTGTGGATTCTGGGAAGTCTGTCAACTCCTGTTTCAGACTGAAAGCGCTCATATGGAGCTTATTTTCATGTTGTTGGCTGCTCATTTGCAGTGCTATCATGAAAGAGTCACAATACGTCTTACGTCTGATGACGTTCAGTGGCAGACCTTTGCTGCTTGCAGCCCACCTACATTATAGAAACCACTCTTTTGTTTTCCTGCTGCTTTATAACAAAACAAAAATCATTTTTCTTTACATCTGGTTGGTTTGGGTGGGTAAGGCAACACCTTTGGGTGGGCTGAGCACACCTCTGACCATAGACAGAGCCCACTTCACTAACCATTCATTTTAGGGTAGACTTTACAATAACTCTTGATACAGAAACATGATAGAGTGATGGGACTCAAACCACAAATGCTTTGTTATATCCTCCCCCGGCCAGTGTTACAGAAGGCACTTTGAACATTTGCTGCTGCATTTATTGAGAGATCTTGTTTTGGTGGAATGATTTTTTTCAGCAGGCTATCTTTTTTCCTGCTCTTACAACCCTCCATATGAATTCATCCAAACTTAGGTTGAATTGGTTTCTCTTCATTGGTCCCCAGATAATTCTAAAAATGTATTTAAATTCCTCCTCACATTCAAAGTCTTGAACAATCAGGTTCCATCCTATCTTAAAGACCTCATTGTACCATATTTTCCCATTAGAGCACTTCTCTCTCAGAGTGCAGACCTACTTGTGGTTCCTAAAGTTTTTAAAAGTAGAATGGGAGGCAGAGCCTTCAGCTATCAGGCCCCTCTCCTGTGGAACCAGCTCCCGGTTTGTCTTCAGGAGACAGACACCTTCTCTACGTTTATGATCAGGCTTCAGACTTTCAGCTTATATGTAGGGCTGGATCAGGCAACCCGAACCATCCCTTGGTTATGCTGTGATAGGCCCAGGCTGCTGGGGGACTTCCCATGATGCTTTGAGCATTTCTTCTCCACCCATTTCTTTTCCCTCCCTATGCATTTTTACACCACTGTTACTTGCTGTTAACTGTTTGTCATCTCTCTCGCATAGCTGGTATTTTCATCTTGTCTCTCTGTGCCCTGTTTTTTTTCTCTCTTCTCTTTCCCCTCATCCCCCAACTGATTGAGGCAGATGGCTGCCCTGAACCTGCCTCTGCCGGGGGTCTTTTCTTGTTAAAAGGGACTTTTTCCTTCCGTTGCCAAGTGCTGCACATAGAACATTGTCTGTTTGTTTGGGCTTCCTCTCAAATGTTATAGGATCTTTACCTTACAACATGAAACACATGATTATATAAATAAAACTGAATTGAATTGAGTGTTTTGCAGATAGTGACCTGTTTAGCCTGTGCCAGTCTATATAAAAACACGCCACACAACAGTATTGATCCAGCATTTTCAGTTTAAAACAGCCATATTTTTCTGACAGAACATACAAATATCTTATACAGCCTGGAGAGGCTAATCACTAACAAAATCCCCCAGATCACAGGGATTTTGTTGGTTGGCTGTGGCTCAGGAGATAGAGCGGGTGGTCTTCCAACAGGAAAGTTGGCAGTTTGATCCCTGGCTTCCCCAGTCTAAATACAGAAGTGTCCTTGGGTAAAATGCTGAATCCCAAATTGCTCCTGATGCATTGATTGGAGAGTGAATGAAGCTTGTTTCTTAGTCGGAGTAGAAAGGTACTATATAAACACCAGTCTATTTACCATCTGTTGTTTTAATTTGGAAATAAGCAATTGTTGATGCATCTGTTGTGTTATGGGCAAAACTGGAATAAAATAAAAAAACATATAAAGCACAAAATTAAATGTAATTCCCTAAAACAAAAGTTTGCAGCTGATAATCCCAGCTGCTGTTCTGTGTAATAACTGCATGCAAAGAAATGTTTGTTGCATTCTTCTGTTTCACGCTGAAATATAGACTTAATATCTGTGAAATCTGCCCACGCTGACTCAGCACAACAATAACTTGTTTTGATTAGCTTTACTAAATAAATGATGCACAAGAAACAGTGCAGGAATATAACTACAAAACCGTGCATATTTTCACAATCATATTATTAAGACAAAAGGCAAAAGTTAATCAGAGACTTTTAAAATGTATTTATTAACAACAGTCTGTGATCTGTGCTGCACATATCTGCAGGGTTGGTGTGGTTGTGAATGATATTTGATATGTAATTGTCTTTAAATAAAATTGGTAATTGGCGAAGATATGTGAGTTTGATACATGAAAACTGGTTAGTCTTCTCCTGTCACTGAGTGAGGGAAAGAAACGCTAAATTGCTGAGTGGTCTTTCTGATTTCCTGGCTTGTCCCTTTCACTTGAACGCACCGTTTCCATGGTAACAAAAACACAGACCCCGCAGAGACCGGGCAGACTCCTGAGCAATGTCTTACCCGGTGTTTAACAGCCGCCTTTCCAAAGAGGAGCGGGACTTTTACGACATTAAAAACGCAGCTGCGGAGTTTTACCGCGTTAACAGAGTCCCGCAGCAGATAGAGAGCGCTCTGACCGAGCTTTTCCTCCGCCGGCCCGAAGACGTTCACGGTTACCTGGTAGGAGTTTCCTTCCCTGCTATGAACAGTCCCAGCGCTAACTCCAGTTTGTGCCTGCGGAGCGCTCCTTTCTAGCTTCGCTTCGTTTCTCTCTCATTTCCACAAACTTGTGACTATTTTGAAATTGTTAAGTGGTTTGGCCTCTAAGTTAAAGCTAGAACGAAGCTCAGGGCTACACCTTAACCTAAAAAGATATATGGACAAAGTGCTGGGACACGTCTCTTAATCATTCAGTCCCATCAAGAAGGGAAAACGCGGTCTTCCCAGCTCTCAGCCACCGAGCTGCTAGTCGGAGCCTGTCTGTGTGGAGTTGATGTTCTTCCTGTGCCTGCTCGGGTTCTTTCTTGGGTTCTCTGGATTCTTCCTCCAGCAGGGTTAGATAAACTGGCAGCTGTCTGTCTCTCTGTGATAGACTGGTGAGCTATCCAGGGTGTGCCCCGCTCTTGCACCCTGACAGCTGGGATAGGCTCCAGCCTACCTGCGACCCTGAACTGGATAAGCAAGTTTTTAAGCTTTAAGATGGGAGTTAAGGGAGTAAGTCCTGTCATAAATGTTAGTCTGATGCTACTCACAGAAAGTTTTGTCTAACTATCAAAGGTTTATTCAATGTTCAAAGTATAGTCTAAAAATGAAGAAGAATATTTCTCCCAGGTAATGACTGTCATATCAGAATTAGCCCCACAGACTGCCTCAGCTGAAGCTCACAGTGGGCATTTGGATTTGTTATTGAAGCCTCAAGAATACCTTTTCCCACTAATACATTGAAATATTCGTTATCAGCCATGACTGCATCCATCTGGAGATATTTGATATTTTTTTCTGTAACGTGTTGCAGATTTTTTTTGTGGACATTAAGTCATCATTAAATTGACATTTTCCAGGCTACACTTTTCACCGGGTATCATTAAAGTTGTGTGGATGTGCAGTATATGGATGCTTACATGGACTTCTAGGCCCTCTGTGGATATTTGGTTCTGTGAAAAAATAACCAAGCTTTCCAAGTTTGGTAGAAGTTGGGTGTCTAAGCATGGCCACTCATCAGTGTTCAAAATGTCAGTGCGTTGGATTTAGAAGTGAATTTAAAATCTAATTTAACTTATTTTTTAAAAATGTTTTCAACACATCCTGTTTTGGTTGAATATTTACAGAGTAAACATGGTACTTTTTTGTAACTTGTTGACTTTAACTAGGAAAAACAATTCTTGAAACCAGTCTTTAATAACTTCACACCAGTTTAACAAAGAGACTCACACTGACATGTATTTTTAACCATTAACCATCATCTCAGGCAAATTACTTTACAAACCTGTCAGCACCACCGAGGATCAGCAGACTGAGGGGGAGAGAAGTTTATGATGCAAGAGGGCAACTTTCAGTTGAGGCAGAGGTCTACTGTATCATCTGCAACAAGGAAAAGGTAAAATTAATTTGTCTCATTTTCTCTTTTAGGCTACAAAAACAGACTTTCTTTTTTTGAAAATCAACGCTAATCTTGCATAATTTCTGTATATGAAATAGTGGTACAATATGGGATCTTAAAATGTAGGCTAAAAGACTTCAGTTTGATTAACTAGAGAGTCTGAATCCAGAATAATAATGCTTCATATGGATCTATGAGTTATGGAAAGGACTTCATAGCCTGATATTGCCAGGATGAAAGGACAAGTAGGCCTGAGAGTCATCTAAATGAAAATGGCAGTTTTAATACAGCAGCATATCAGTAATATGGTGCTTTCAAGGTAAATAGAGTTTAATGCAATAGTTTTATCATCTCGGTTCGGTGGCCATGCAAAATCATATTCAGTGTTAACCACATAGCATTCAGTCTAAGCAACATTTCCTGTAATGTTCCATGGCACTCTGAGGTAGAGAAGTCAGTAAAGGATGCTTGAAAGAGGAGCTCACATCCTGTTATTCTAATATTATATTGCATTTTTTGTGTTGGGTTAGGGTCCAAAAAAAGCTGGGATGCTGTATAAAATGTGAATAAAAACAGAATATGGATTTGTAATTCCTTTTCAACCTATATACAGTTGAATACAGGACAAAGAACAGATATTTAATGTTCAAACTGATAGACTTTATTGTTTTTAGAAATATACTCACATTCTGCCGAAAACACATTCCAAAATATTAGGACAAGAGCAAGAAAAGATTGGGGAAACTGTGGAACTGGTAACAGGATAGTAACGTGATTGGGTGTAAAAGCAGCTCTCCTGAATGACTGTTTGTGGAGAACATGGGGTTCTACACTTTATGAAAGACTAAGTGGGCAAATAGTCTGACAGTTTATGAACAAAATTTCTCAAAGTGTATTTTTAAGGAATTCAGAGACTTCCCCATTTAGAGGATCAAGAGGAATCTCTGCATGTAAGGGGCAAGGCCAAAAACCAACACTGAAGGCCCATGACCTCCGATCTGATGACCTCTGATATGATGAATATATCAATGTCAGCTTAGGAACACTTTGCAAAACCATCATCAGTCCATGTTTCAGATTATATTTGGAAATAATGGCTATCAAGACCCCTGAGCTAACTGGGCTAGGCTCCAGATTATTATCAACACAAAGTTCAAAAGCAGACATCTGTGATCATATCTGTGAAGGCCTTAATGATGAATGGTACATACAGGTTTTGGAGCAAGTACTTTCATCCAGGGGATGTTTTTTTCAGGGGCTTCTCTTCTTATTCAATTCAGTTCAATTCAATTCAATTCAGTTCAGTTTTATTTATGTGGTGCTAGTTCACAACAAAAGTTGACTCACTGCAAGTGATCACACAGTTGTTCTGCAAAGACTATTTCAAGTATTTTTGAAATAAACATGAATTATAGTGGCTCAGTGTGATGGTGAATTTTTGGGTACCAGAGGGCTGCCGATGTGGCACCGGCTGGACACCCACCCATGTCAGCCAGAGGCCCACATTGGCTGGAGCCACCACACCCCCTCAAGCACCTCCTGAGGCGTCCCGAGGAAGACAACAAACCTCCACCATGTCCCCCAGCACCCACAATGGGCCACTGCCCACACTTGCATCCATGTCACCCAGCCACATGTTAGGTGTGCATTTACTGTATGTATATACAGTGTATTGAGATCTGGTTGTAATTTCCCCATTGGGAGATTAATAAACTATATCTCCTTCTTCTACTCCGTTCATTTGAATGTAGGTTGAAAAGGATTTGCAATCGCAGCATCCCGACTCTTTTGGATTGGGTTTTGTATTTGTTTATCATGTGAACTACACACATAGTCAGTTTTCAGCATTAACAGTAACGTGTAAGGACACAAGAAAGTGGTGTGAAAAGGAGGCAGCAGAGAGCTGTTGAGAGTGAGGAGAAATAAGGTGGTAAAAGCAGAGCAGAGTCTAGTCCTCCCTCCAATAACCATACTGCTGGCTGCAGGTCAGGCAGGAGCGAGTGTGTCAGTAGAGCAGTTGCAACATAGGTTTTGACTTCTCACAGTCTGTACTCCTTATGCTGTGAGCGTATGAATGAAATGCTAGGTTTTATGTTTCTGCACAAACATACCCTTAGTCAAAAGGATATGTTTCTGTAGCACAAGATGTTGAGAACAGCAGGACTTTTTGCTAATCAACCATATCATTCAATTCAATTTTATATGGAACCAAATCACAGGAAAAAGCAGTTTAAATCATTTCCTGGCTCTTTATATTGTGATGTAAAGACTCCTCAACATAACAAGTGTAACCTTGTAGTGGCAAATAGCTTTTGCCCTCACCCTTCTGATGTGGTTCTTCCTTCTTGTGTTTAGAGCATGTCCTCAGCTGCTGTCTCCAGTCACTTGGTCCCTAAGGAGTCTTGGCTGAATGGGAACTCTAAGAGTCAGGACAGGATTGAACATGTGGCGACTGCTGTCCAGTGGATCAGTGGACCTCTAAACAGCATGCTGAAGGACCACAATCCATGTGACCAGTCAGAAGTCGACCATATTCTAAGGTGCCTGTGTTTTTAATGTTAAGCTAGACATCCATGAAGACCCCATGAATTGAGGTTTGTCATTCTGTTGTACATTTTTTATTCTTCACACCCTTTTGTCAAATAATTTTCAGCTCTGAGTTTCTTAATTTAAGTTTCAATTTGCTCTGAATGCTGCTGAAGAAGTGTCTTGTTGTGCAGTACAAAAAGAGACACAGTCGATTCAACAACAACAAGAAAGTGTTTAATGAAACTTAAAATTAAATACACTGAACAATAGAGGCAAGAAAAATCTAAAAGGTACATAATTCCAAAAAGTGAGGGAAAGAGGAACAACAGAAACTTAAAGATCAGCCAATTGACAGAGGAGGGCAAACAGACAATCTGACTGAATACACACAGACAGGTGCAAACAGAGCATGGCAGATGAGTTAAAAAGGCAGCAAAGGAGAAAAAGACAAGAAGCAAAAACTCCAGACTCACCAGAAAATAAAGCAGGAAATAAAGAATATCCACCACTCAGAGTAAGTACAAAAACCTAACATTATGACAAGCGTAAATACCCAAAGTATTTCCACCTTTTATTTTTGGTGGATCGGTGTCTGGGTTTATTTGCCGATCAAACACTGAAGAATAGGAAAATGCATTGTAGGAGAGTAGTTTTTCTTGATTGAAGGACCTACAAATGTGCGCGAAGTATGATGGAATTAGAATTTCATTAATCAAGATACGCTGCCCAATATAAGTTCACATTAATCTAAAACGCAGTCCAATGATTTATTAATTAAAAGGAAAAGAAACAAAGAAGTTGTACTTGTGCATTGAAATCTATGTGGGTTAAATGCAGTCACTGTGTGCTAAACTCCTAGGCTGGGGTCATACAAAGGTTAATAGTTGGTTACCTGATATCCTGATGAAGCACTGAGTTCCTCTCACAGGCTGTCTTATGAAACTATAAAAATACATCATGATTCAGTAACATTTTCAACACAAAAATATAAAACAGGCACACAAAACACTGGCACTGAGTCACAGTTGAAGCACTGCTCTGGTGCTTACTGACAACATCCCTGAGCTAGCACTTGTCTGTATGAAGCATGTTGTTGGTTGATGCTTCACCATGTCATGGCATGCCAATCGTGCAGGCAGTCTGCTGAAGTAATATTGTTTAAGCAGTGTGAAGATGATATTGCACTAAGCACAAAATCTAGTTAGTCATTATTTTAAGTGGGGTTTACCTGAGTCAGTAGAGATCACCTGTACCACACTTTGCTGTTGCTTTCCGTATGCCCCAAGGTGGCTATACTCGACTTCTTGCCTTATGACAGCTCTCTGGATGGATGGATAGATGTCACCCTTCCTTCCTAAGAATAACTCTTAGGAATTAGTCTTGTTTAGGATGATCGCCTGAAGGGACCTTTTGCAATAATTACACCATTCAGTCTTCTTAGGTAGGGGTCTTTCAGCATGATGGTACATCTTGATTTGCTTCCATGACACCACATTTTAATTTTGTTTTCTGAAATGGCGCAGCACTTTCTTTAATGCCCGCTACCCGGAGGAAGAAGACATCCAGAACAGGGAGAAACAGGTGCTTCTCAGTGAACCTGAGGTGGTTCCTTCTCCACCACCTCCACAGGCTAAAGACAAGAAGAGCCCTGATAAAGGTAGGTGAGTGGCAAGTTCTGCCACGATACTGCCTAATGTTTGGGATTGATATGACAGATTTCCAAGTTTTAGGATATTTCACCAGTAGCCAAATATGGAAGTAGAATAGTTTGTGTTTTTTCCTTGAAAGTGATCCTGGAACTGGCTGTTAAAGAGAAAAAGATCAAGATTTTCCACAGTGGTTATTGCTATGGGGAACTGAAGATTTATTCAGTGGGTATAGAAAGTGAGCACACCCCTAGTAAAAATTTTTTTTTTTCTGATGTAAAGAAAATGAGACCATGATAAATCATTTCAAAATTTTTCCACCTTTAATGTGACTTTTAATCTTTATAATTTAGTTGAAAAGAAATACATCTGCTGGGGGAAAAAATAAAACATGTACAACAAGCTGGTTGCTTAAGTGCACACACTATTATGCTGCAGTGAGAGCACTGACGGGGACTAGAAAGAGAGATCATATTTCCCCTATACTAGCTTCTCGTCATTGGCTCCCTGTTAAATCAAGAATTGAATTTAAAATCCTTCTACTCACTTACAAAGTCTTGAACAATCAGGCCCCATCCTCTCATAAAGACCTCATTGTACCATATTTTCCCATTAGAGCTCTTCTCTCTCAGAGTGCAGACCTACTTGTGGTTCCTAAAGTTTTTCAAAGTAGAATGGGAGGCAGAGCCTTCAGCTATCAGGCCCCTCTCCTGTGGAACCAGCTCCCGGTTTGTCTTCAGGAGACAGACACCCTCTCT
>VUQH01010137.1:2611-26783 GCA_015106775.1 Etroplus canarensis
GTGGTGGAGGGGGAAACTTAGAAGAAGTTGGTGTTGCATCGGAACTACGTGATGAAAAGTTAAAAAACGTCCCCAGGCAGAGTTACTGTGACTGAAAGCCAGCGTGGTCGTTGAGGGACAATGGGACTCCCCACTTTGGAGTTCAGTGACTCTTTCCTGGACAGCCCGGACTTCAGAGAGCGTCTGAAATGCCATGAAATAGAGCTGGAGCGGACAAATAAGTTCATCAAAGAGCTCATTAAGGATGGGAACATGTTGATCACCGCGCTCAAGAGTAAGTAGCCACTCTTTCACGCCCAGAATGAAAACCAGCTACCTGAGACCTACTTTCAATGAGAGGATACTCTTTATATTACCAATGAAAATCTTAAATCTGTGGGTTTCCTCTGCTCTCATGCTCAATCATAGAGCCGCATTCAGGCGTAAGGAGGGCATTAGTGAAGATCCAGATTGATGGAAGATGCCTTTTGCTGCGAAGAGCCGCCAATCAGAGAGCAGAGAAAACAAAAACAAAACGGATTTGTGCGTCTTTTTAAAGGCTGCGTGGGGATGTCCTGCAGTCTCAAATTAAAGATGACTTCCCGCTCTGTCCCCTCCGGCCTGAGAGTTTGGTCTCTTAACGGCAGAAGTGTGTCTGTGAAATGGAGAAAGATTAGAAATATAGGTTTGATAAAAATGGAAAACAGCTGGCTTGGAATGGAATGGAAGGGCACAGCATTGTGTCATAGTGCGCACACTAACCAATCACTCAGCAAGATAATGTATGTTTTCCACAGTTGAACTCAGCGGGGTTCTGTCAGCCTATACTGTGAGACAGCATCATTTTTTTTCATGCTCTTACTGTTTTAATCACCATTCATAAAATGTTTTGCTTTTTGCTGCTCGGTGCTTGAGGCGCTGAAGCTGGCACTGAGGGCTACAGCTGCATTTATGGGGGACCTTAATGTAGTTTTTGTACAAATGTTTGTGGAACAGCCTGTGGCTTTAACTGAGAGTAACATTGTAATGTTGTATGTGAATGTGTCCAGGCTTAATTGATTAAATGTACCATATAATGGGACTGTAAGGCAAGCTCCACTCATGTCTGTTGTGTATAGGACACTGGACTGAGTTATAATAAAGCACAGCCATGGCATGAGTCACAGTAGTCCTAAACAAATTAAAGTGTCCTCAAAACTGACACTTCTTGGTTTAATTAACGCTTTTGCACTAATTTGCCATTATAGATATTGGGCAGTGATGTTTAGAATAATCACATATTTGTTTTTTCCATTTCCGGTCTGGCAAAATGAGCTTACTGTTAGCGATGGTTCCACTGTAACATAAAGGTTTCCTTTCTTACTGCTTCACTTTTATGTTTCTGTAATAAGGGTGTACCTGATCAACAAAAACGAGGAACAGTTAACATTTGGATCCTCCTGCCCTACCTTTGTATCGCTGACTCTACTCTTTCTCAGGGCAGCTGAAGGCCAAACCTATTTCACTCATTTTTTTGCAGGGAAACTGTTCTGTCAGTAGGCAGGGCTTCGTGGACAGTAATACCCTGCTGAATGTTTTATTCATAACAGTGAGGATGCACAGTACCAGGATGTCAAAGGCCTGTGCAAATTGTTTAATACCAAATAAGACCTTAACACTCCAGGATATACTATGCATACAAGGCAGTGGCAAGTGGTTTGAGACTTTGATTGCCTGTGATGGGTTTATTGAAGCAGAAAAAGTGCAACAGCTAAGGTTCTGCTGGATCCCACCCTGCATGTCCCTCCATATATCTGATCTGTTGCTAAATTAAAGCTCAAAATGAGAACTTATAATTAACCAGTGATTAATTTTAGTGTGCCATCTGCTACAGGAAATAATTTGTAAACATGACCGCAGCATTGCCAGTGTTAGGGCTGTTTGGAAGGAATTTTCCATTATATTTGTCTTTCCTTTGTAGTGAGGAGTACTCGGTTCTTTAACTGACATGCCCGGTTCCAGTCAGGGGTGGAGAGAAGTGAAGAGACGAAAGTAAATTATTGATGGTCTTTAACTTAGGACACCACTGAGGTTTATGACCCTTTCTGACCTGTCATCATTGGTGACATTACTGGAAAATATTTAATGGATCATTTTTCCTCATTGTTATTGTCTCATATTTCACAGCTGAAAAGTATACTATGTCTTCATATGCTGTCTGAGTAAATGAGGCCAGGTTGTTAATACGTTGCATGCAAAGTTAGGAACATGTTGATTTGAAATGGTGATTTTGTTTTGTTACATGTAGGATTAATAGTGTAGTTTTGAAAAATGTATTAAAGAATTTTTGTGAAGGAAGCTAGCATGAGATTTGGCTGTGGGGATAAAATGGCCATGCCCTTTTCTTGTTTTGATGCACTCCATTAGACAGCACTGTGCAAAAGTTTAAGGTATTTAAATGTTTAAACTCTTACCATCGCACAATATCTTCAGCGAGATATCATTAGTCCCAAATTCATTCTGCAGCCTGACAGCACCACCAAACATCCAGCCAGAGTCACGAAGAACTATTTCCAGCCATAAGTAGAACAAGAAGCCTAACAGATGGGATGGCCCCCTCAGAGCCCAGATCTCAACATGAAGGTGGCCTGGGATTCCATAAAGAAACAGAAAACAGTGAGGCAGAAGGACTCTCGCTAGTCCTCAAAGATGCTTGAAACAACATACCGGCCAAATACCTTGAAACCTGTTTGGAAAAGTGTACCTGAGACATTTTAAAAGCAAAGTGTGGTCATGCAAAATAATGAACCGACTGTTTTTCAAAGCATCCTGTAGCTATAGAGATTAAATATTTGCACAAAAATGCATAATTGCAATATATCGAAATTATGTTTTCCTCTTCCATATGTAAACTTGGTTATAATATAGAAAAATGTCTTAACGAGGCCAGATTTTTTTACTCATTATCTCCATTATCATGTATGTACAAGATGTTATCAAAAAGTTCGGTGACTCAGAAATGATATCCGAGTTCACTGTAGCCATCATCCCCTATGAAGTAGTCACCTCATGCAGTGATACGCAGCTCCCAGCATTCCAGGTATATTTGAAATGCTTTCTTGAAATCCTGTTCTGTAACTTCATCAAGCACCATTTGGCACAAACCCTGGCTCTCTACCATTGAGAAACAATGGCAACCCTTAAACTTAAATTCCGTTTTGGGGAAGTCACAAAAATCTGGAGGATGGGGACTAACAACTGCTATGGAGTGGCTAAAACACTTTGAAGAAGTTGCCACTGCACCATAGCACTTATTGTTTGAGAAGCCTCGGTACGTTTGCAATAAAACTTGGGGTTGGCAGTTTTACTTTGTGCAGCTCTGATAACGTCAAAGAAAAAGCAAAGTTGCTTCTGGTCGAGCTCCCGTTCGAACATGCTCCAGCTCTTGGATACTGCAGACTCTTCTAGAAAGAACTGTAAACCCAACTCTTGGCAATCATGTCAGTGATGATTCTGGGCCTTTTGATGAATACCTCTGCATATGCTTGCTTTATTGTTAAAACTACAAATGGTGCCTGCAAGTCATATAAATGCATATGACACACGTTGCAACATCGCACAGCCTCACATCGTGGTATGCTGATGACAGTGCCATGTGCCATTCATGAGTAACATTTGCACCTTTTTGATCTCTTTTCATATATAAAGATTGTGGTTTAAAATTTTGTAGGCTTTAGGCTTCTTTAATGGATAGTTTTTATTAAGAATAATTTGGTCAGATGGATGTAGGTTGCTGTGAGTTCCTGTGCCGTACTGTTAGTGTTTGGCACTTACTGTTCACACCTGGTGTAAATTACATCTGCAAGCTTTTATTATTCCCCGTGCTTAACTCTAGTAATTGAACACACTAAAGGCACTAATTATCACTTTGTAAGAAGGGTAGGAGAAACCGCAAATACAAGGCAAACAACAATACATGTAAGATGTGGTTGAGAGAGGCACGAGGCATCACAGGAAGCTAAAGTCTCATGCATGAGATCTATCTGGTAACATTCTGAGACTTGTGTGGTGAGAGTGTCTGCACTATACAATGAATTGTTTGATTGATTTGACAGGCTCTCCAATATCTTTAAGAAGGCTGTAAGTGAGAGACGCAGATGCTTACTGATTGCTGCAGCCATATTTTTGGACTGGTTTAATCTAAGAAATGCTTTAGAGATGACATTAGTGAGCCATGAATGGGCATATTGCAGTATTAAATTTGCTACAGAACGTAGACAGTATGGTTGACGGTCTAGTGACATTGATAAATATGTATGAAAAACCTGATAAAGACAATACATTGAAGAGCCATAGCTGGTCCCACTGCGGTAAAATAATCCCTGGAGACCTGCTTAGACCCCCGGGCACACAGCCTTTGGGTAACGGCTTGTGTCCTTGATACTTAATTTGTACATACTTGTAAAACAACATGCCAAATGTTTGTTTTTTGTCCAAAGCATCATGGGAATGTACTTTGCGTAATTGTGCATCACCACCCTTCTTCCAGATATCTACTGTTCTGGTCGAACTTCAGTTTTCTAATTTTAAACTAATGTTACCTGTCTGCAGTTTTAATTGAAAAAACCATGTAAACATGAGTGTTTATTTTTGTAAGGTTTTTTTTTGTAACGAGTGCAGAGAGATTAGCTAAATATAACCTTTATTATACTACCAGACAATGTGCCTCTGCCACCGCCCCGTGCTCATGCCTGTTCACCAGCTACGGAGTGGTGCTTCCTCCTTGGGTTATATACAGTAATGAATAGCTGACACGCATGGGGGTTGTTATTAAAAGAACTGTTCCATTTTAAAAGTACGTAAACAGCAATTCCTTCAACTGTGCCTGCATAATTTGACATGTTTTTGCAAGTTAATATAGCTTTAATTAGCGACTGCCATTTTATTAAGTTAAAAAGATGACTTGCAGGCTTTTTGTCAAAAGTGATTTCACAATAGCTTTGGGAACTCTAAGTGTTTGTTTGTCTGAGGACAGATGATGCTCCCAAGGCTCGGCCACAGGAAATGTCCTGTAAACATGCTTGTATAACCATCCCCCATCCTCCCTCAGATAGCATTTGGCCTGACATCATTCTGCCTCACTGTGTGGGTGTGTGTATGTGCTTTCTCAGTGTCTGTATCTGTCCGGCTGTGACTAAGGCAGACTGCGTGTTGCAGGATTATACCATTTATAATATATTGCAGCTACTTTGACTACTTTGATGACTTTTAACTCACGTAATGGAAATGAAATGTAGAGGTAAATTATGTGACTTGTTCGGCAATATAGCTGAGTGAAGCGGTAAGCACAGCTCATGCAGTATTGCAAGGGACGTGGAGACTTTGTGAGGAGATTTTGATAAAAGGATTAGACGTTGTATTCCTAAAAGCTGCTGCCCCTCAGAGTGTGCAAGAAAATGTGTTAGAATTTAGACTGAGGTTCTGAAGCACTCTGTTGTTAGGTTGTCAGTCAAAGTGATTGTCACGCAGTACACCATTCTCAAGCTTACAGTTGCCTTATATTGAATGCTGTTACATTTGTTCTGCTTCTTCACACTGAGCAGGGTATCATGGTGCATATGTATGCAACATCCACAACATTAAAAGTCAGTCACTCTATGGACATGTTTACTGAAGTATTTCTATATAGTATGTGGCATTGTATTGCAAGTCACTACCTGGATTTAACTAACCAAATACTGTGGGCAGGAGCCTTCAGTTGGATAATTACTGCAGTGATTAATATGTTTCAGCTGAAAACAGATTATTTAACCCTAAATGATGCAGTGAGGAGCTTCTTGTTTCTTTCATTTCTTAAACAACCATGTGGGAGGATATATCCTCTGGTTGCGGAAAAGATGTGACTCCAATTCATAAAGGTCCTGCAACAGCTAAGGAAATTGCTGAAACTAATAAAGAACTGTCCAACGCATTATTAAAACCTGGAAGGATAGTGGTTAACCATTATCTTTGAGGAAAGAATTGTGGGTGGGAAATCTTGAACGATCATGATCGCCTAAACTTTTGGTGAAATCAAAGCATAAAAAGTCTACAGCAGATCTCACAGCTATGTTTAATAGTGAAAGTAAGAGCATTTTTAAATGCACAATTCAAGGAGAACTCAAGGAATGGGAACCAAACAGCTCTGTAGCCTTGAGAATACCACTTATCAGTGAGGCTAATCAGAAAAAAAGGCTTCAGTTTGCTAGGGAGCATAAAGATTGGACTGTGGATCAATAGAAAAAGGTCATGTGGCCTGATGAGTCCAGATTGACCCTGCTCCAGACTGATGGGTACATCGGGGTAAAAAGAAAGGTGGTTGAAGTGATGTACCTATCGTGCTTAGGACCTGATGCACGAACCTGTGGGGGCACTGTTATAATTTAGGGTTGCTTAAGTCGGTCAGGTCTAGGTTCAGCAACATTATGTGCCCAAAAAATTAGGTCAGCTGACTGCCTGAATGACCAGGTTTTTCCATCAGTTTTTTTTTTCCTTTCCTGATGGCGCAGGAATATTCCGAGATGACAATGCCAAGATTTGTCAGGCTCAAATTGTTGGTTCAGGGAGCATGAGACATCATTTTCACACATGGATTGATCTTGATCTTAATATTAATGCAGCTCTGAACAAAATAAATGTGACATTGCATAAGCTAATTAAAACTATGCCACAGTGAATATGTGCCATTATCAAAGCTAAAGGTGGTCCAATGAAATATTAGTGTGTGACATTGCATATTGTTTGAGAGATGAATTTGTTTTTACACATCCAGTTGTCTTACTTTAGCTCTTTTACTAAATAAATGTTTTGTAATCTTATTTAGGAAAAAAAAAACCTTTGAGAACTATTACTACAAATGTGGAAATTTTGCATATTTTTTGTGAGCTTTTATTTCCTTTTAGATGTAAGTTCATCTCTGTCAGAAGTTGTGCCAGATGTCTTGTCTATGTGTCTTCTCAAAGAAAATCTCTCAACTCAGTCTAAAGGCTCTAGACTTAGTGATAAATGGTTGAGGCTGTCCTGTCTAGCTTTTTTCATTCCAGCAGGATTGAAGGGGTAATAACTCTGATCTTTTTCTTTGGAGCTTAAGAATAGACTGTAGCATTGCATCAGCCTCACATCAAAGACCCAATGTCAGAGTCTTCCATCTTTTAAGTTGTTTTCAGCAATTTAGATAGTTCAAAATGATGCATATGAGTGTTCTGCAGGAATATGTGGGCATAAAAGACTGAAAGTTTTTCTCCTTCATTTGTCTGACCATTAGCAACCCTAACATTTATATTTTTCAGTAGAATTAATCAACCAGTACTTAACACATGTAAAGTAGGTATACAAGGCATTTTAAATTACTAATTCAGTTTATTGCATGAAAATACTGGAGATATGCAGGTAGTTAGCTTGACAATAGTGAAGTGTAATTCTTCTGAAAAGTACTTGAGTTCCTGGATTTGATTTTTTTTCTTTGGAAATAATATTAGTAGTGTGAAAACTGTTTAATAGCAACACAAGGGAGCACCAGCTGGGATTTTAAGGTATTTTGTAAGCAAGTTGTTGTTTTATAACCCCAGGATTTTAATATGAGTCTACTCCATTAGTACTTTATCCACCTCTATTAAGACCTCCCATGAGTTGCAAGTGTATTATTTCCTGTAAAACTATGTTAGAGCATATTACCTGCTACAAACATTAGTAGAGTTACTGTGGACCAACTACTACATTTATAGCATTATCTACCAATATAACTTGCACTTATTGCTCAGTATATACCACTGACAGTGCCATTAATGACACATGATGTCAGCGGTTGGCAGGGTAAAGTCCAGGGAGGGAGATAGATGGTTTCTCACCGTTCACAGCTAATGATGGGTTATATGTGAATCCCATTTGTCTGTAATGAAAGCTTAAAGAAAAAAACAAAAAACAAGGAAATGGTCACTGCAGAGGCAGGCATCAGTGATGATCCTCAGCTCTCCATTGTGTGACTTTTTACATAATATGTCTTTCTTTAGCTCATCTATGAAATTTATATAACAAGAAAGAGCTGTTCTACGAATTCTGGCATCCGGGAAGATACATTCACTTGATGAAGCTGTAGAAAGCTACCAAAATACAGGTTATAATACCAATAGGTGTAATACCTTGAGATTGAGTGGGACCATTAATATAGATATAATAAAACATTAAGTAGCATTTATAACATTATAGTGCTGGGGGGTGTTACACTAAGTAGGCTTGGCTACAGGATGTCGTTATGCCATGATTTAGACTTTTGGATTTAGAAATCCTGAGCAGAAGCTGATAAGCAGTAAACAGTTAAACAGCCTAACTCCACAATTTTGCAAAATTGACAGTCAGAGTTATTGCTCGAAACTACAGCACCAAGTGTGGATATATTAGATAAGGCTTTGTTTCGAACAACAGCTGGCGGTGGGAAACTTTAGGTATGCACCGCGAGTGCAAAGGCCCGTCTGCTGGCTCTGCTGCACCCCCTCCCCTGCTGTGTGACTGACAGGAAAACGTAATAGTAAGCAGGTGGAAGAGGCCTTACCTGAAGGGCTGCTCTTCCATTACAATCCCTCCAAATGGAATCAAAGTGGCACAATGCACCCTACTGTTGCATCAAAGCGATCTCCCCATCTCTCATTAAGCTGGGTGCACAAAAGCTTTCCCCTTTGAAGACCTTCTCATCTGAAATCAGCAGTGTCTCACCGACAAGATAAAGTAGCTATGGTGTTTCTCGTTGCAATGTTGATATATAGGGAGAGCTGTCTCTACCAAGAACATTATTGCAAGATGCAATTTTTTTTTTGTTTGTTTGCCTCAAGCACAAAAAAAGATGTATAGCAAAGTCAGGGAATGCAGCTTGTAAATGTGACACAGAATACCGGAAACTCGTGGAACGTGTAGCTATTTAGCAAAACTGAAGATGAGCGCATAGTGTAGATTTTTAATGGAACACATTTATTCCTGTGACTTAAGGTTTTAAAAGCTTTTCTGCGCTAATTTGTGTTAAGGTACTTCATTAAAACCCAGAAGAAATATTCAGAGGAGTGAAAGCGCAACAAGGATGCTGCTTAGTAATTAGTGTGGTAATGAGTATGTCAGTCACATTGTTCAGAGAGCTGGGAGTGCAGCACACAGATGTTTTAGTATGCCTCAACATTTGCAGGTCAATGGGATTTTTTTAAGAGTCTTTGTCTATATGCTTTATAAGCTTGCAGCTATGTGTTTTGTCTGTGGAGAATATGCAAACTTTAAAACTGATAAAATCTCTTCAACTTTGGAGTTAGTATGCAGCCGTTTTATCATTTGTGCATCCTCCTAGTGAGAGCCTTTCGTCTTTCAGTGTGATTTTTGAAATTATGTAGTTCAGCTGTTAAGCTTTCTGACCATTGTCTCTGCATTAACATCACAGTTTTTTGTTTTTATTGCATTTTGGACGATATCCCAACTTTCCTGGAAATGGGGTTTGTAAACGAGTTTTTCCTCTTTTCTGAACGTCGAGCAGAAGCAAAACAGCTTCATCCCCATGTATGTGTGTGGTCATAGATGCTCATGCAGCCACAGCACTGTGTTGAGGAAGCAGTCGATTTGTGTGTCCACTCTGGACAGAGGATGCCCATCTTCTGGAAATCACAACAACCTGACAGATGAACTTCTGCTCTTCACCACTTTATAAAGCTCCAGACCCTGGTGAGGAGACACTCTCCTGTCTCTGCCTCCCGGCATCAGCAGCACTGGAGCCTTGATCTTAGCAGCATGTGTGATTGGTGACTTCTGTAACATAGCAGCCAGGACTTCAGCAGTAGGTATCTGGTCATATGAGTACTGAAACCCAGCACTGGTGTAACGCCAGTCTACTATATGACTGGTTCCCAATAACGTAGCAGCATTGACTACAGGGTTCCTGGCTGCACACGCTCTGTAGAACTCGGGGTACTGCCCAAGCAATCTCCGCAGTGCCAAAAGCTTGGCATCCTGTGAGTAATTTTCTTACATTAAACTGAAACTTGAATCGAAAATTAGAGCTTGCTAAATGGAGTCCAAGTTAGTATTGGTGTGTCTGTGAGCTAATTAAATAATAATATTTGACTTCCTTCTGAGAAAATCATTTAATTTTCATGGTTTGGACACTAAAACCCAGGAGTCTTTATATTGTCTCTGTATTTCCTTCCAAGGCGCCAGACTTTCTTGTATTTTTTAAAGTGGTCTTAAGCAATAGTTTCCCAGGGTTTCTGAAGGTCTGAAAGCCTGTTACATGTGGGCACAACCAGTATTACGTCCACAAACAACAGACAACTTAGCAAAGAACCCATTATAAATTGTATCTTTAGGCACTTTGTGACTACCAGTGTCTCACAAAAACATATCATTTGTTTCCATTTCTTTTCTTGAATCTATGAAAAATGCCAAAGCTAGCACTGTTTCAAAGGAATAGAACATTATTTTTGCACCAACAAGGTGATTCCCAAAGAGCTATTCGATGAAAACTTGGCATATCTTGTGTGTCCATTGACAATTTGAAGAAACTGGACAAGTGGGAAGCAAAAGAAGAAATGGACGGCCTAAAACTGTCTTCAGCAGTTGGACAGTATCTGAAAGCCATGTCCTTAAGAAACGGGGGGGGGACTCCTGCAAAGACCTGACACAGGACCTGACAGATGCATCTGGATCAATCTACTGTTTGCCGAATCTTCATTAGAAATGGTCTCAGTGGAGGGGTGGCTGTCAAGAAGCTATTCTTAAGGAAGGGAAACAGTGAGAAAAGAGTAAGACGTGCCAGATTACACAAGACATGGGGTGAAAATCTGTAGCTAGAGGTCTTGCCTGGACCCCAACTTTATTGAAGCAGTGTGGCATCAGCTTGAGCGAGAAGAGAACAAAAGGCAGCAAGAGAGGAGCTTTAAAATGTCCTTCAAGAATTTCGGACAACTATTCCTGACAATTTCTTAAATTAATTACAAGAAAGCTTGCCTTACAGAGTTAAAGCTATGTTGAAGCCTGAAGGCTGTCACACCAAATATTGATAAACATTCATTCATTCATTCATCTTCTTCCGCTTATCCAATTCAGGGTCGCGGGGGGCGCTGGAGCCTATCCCAGCTATCATAGGGCGAAAGGTCACCTGGACAGGTCACCAGTGTGTCGCAGAGCCAACACACAGAGACAAACATCCATTCATACACACATTCATACCTATGGTCAATTTAGAATTGCCAGTTAACCTAGCCTCCTTTGCATGTCTTTGGACTGTGGGAGGAAGCTGGCGCACCCGGAGAGAACCCACACAAGCACGGGGAGAACATGCAAACTCCACACAGAAGGGCCCAGGCTAGCTGGCTGTTGGATTTGAACCCAGACCCTCTTGTTGTGAGGCAACAGTACTAACCACTGTTTCACCGTGCTGCCCATATTGATATATTGATAAATATTTCAGATATTTTCCATATTTACTGTATTTCCATTTATGTTTGCAAATATTTCAACAAATTGTTACACTTTTTTCCCCATTGCCTACCAAAATATTTTTAAAAGTAGTGGTGGCTCAAGATTTTAGCATAGTACTGTGTATGAAAGAAGTAATGGACATGATATGCTAATGCCATGGCGAAGTCTGTTTGTCTACAATTCACAAATAACACTATTCCTTCTAGTGATTTGGTCAGATTTTAGTGAAACTTGCACACAATGGGTCTTCACCCAAACTGTAGTCTATGTCAAGGTCATGGTCACATTTTCTTGTTTTACAAGTACTTTTCCATTTTCACAAGGATCGGATCGTGTAAATGTACTTTTTAGTTGCTTCCTCGTATTCTCCACCAAGGGGTCACCACAGCGGATTAATCTGCATTGGTAATTTGGGAAAGGTTTTATACCGGATGCCCTTCCTGATGCAACCCTCCATGGTGAGAGGGACTTGTGTCCCCCCTGGAATCGAACCAAGGACCTTTCGCTTGTAAGAATGAAATGCGCAAACCGCTACTGTACCCGCGACAAGAATCGGATTGTAATGTTCATAAAATGATTGTTTGCATGTGCCCCTCTGTTTTCTGTCATTATGGCACAATAGTAACATAGGGCTGGACCTATAGCTGTCTTGCGTGACTGTTTGCAAGCCTGCCTGACTTGTCAGTGGGTTTTAATTCTGATTAGTTTGTGCTATACAGCCAACCAATGGCAGGGAAACTCATCACTCTCTTTCTGTGCTTCACACATTAAAATTACCTGTGAACTGTGATGGATCGTGAGCCAGGTGAGCTACTACGACTTTGACAGACACAGAAATGTCTGAACAGCCATTGTAGAATTTATAAATGCCCCTATAACTCATGTCCTAATAGTAAAATAAAAATGCTCTGTAGCTGTTTGCAGGAAGACTGTAGACTTTCCTGCAGTGTTGTCTGTGTTTTGTCAGGCACTGTCAGCAGATAGAATTTGGTAGTATGTGGTTGCCCTGGAGATGAGATAAAGGTTGTACCCAAGGGACTTTGTTGTGCAGTGACTGACAGCCAAAGTCCTCTCTCATATCTGAGCACTAACTGGCGTAGCTTCTCCATCCAGTAACGTCTTGCTTGGGTGGTCAGAGCTCTACTCTTTGATTAAAACCAGTACACGAGGATGGTACACAGTACCTTTTTTTTTAAAATCACTGCATCCCCTCTGTGAGAAGCTTCATTACTGCAAGTCAAATACTCTTATAGGAATATTGAATAAAAAGCTTAAAATGTTTGCTGAGAATAACATTAGAAGGCATTATTTTAAGATGTTGGTATAAAAATGCATTAATAAGGAAAAATATCAGAATTAGGTTGCTTTCCTTGTTTACCTTTGTTACCCAGGCGTCAATAGGTTTTTCCCTTTCCTTATTTCACTGTTTCACTTTATGTGGTAACATTTTCAGATTCACACCTTATTAGAGTTATGCTTGTTCCTCTCATTACTTCCTTGAAAAACATAGCTCTTTTTCACCACACATACTGAAAACAGAACGCACCAAGTTTCTGCTCCTGTCAGAAGAGATGCACTGAAATAAGATAAAGTATTATAGGAATCACAGGGACTCTACTTCCTATATGCCCTACTAAGATGTCCTTTAGTCCATATTTTCTTTCTTTCTTACAGAATGGACTGCTGCTCTAGTCATGGTATAAATACAAGAAAGGTAATACTTTTTGGAGTTGTGAATATATTGCAGTTTTTGCATTTATAGGCAGTCTGTTATCCATTTGATTTATGCTACAACTGCCTTAATTATTCATGGAATACATTCAGCAATGTGCTGGTAACATTCCTCAGAGTTTTGGATCCAGTTTGATATGATTGCGTCACAAAGATGCTGCAGATTTGTAGGCAGCAACTTCGTGACAGATTTTGAGATCTAGTGATTGTGGAGGACATTTGAGTACAGTGAATTCAATCTGAGATATGAGCTATGGCACATACGAGCCACGACACATTATCCTGTTGAACGTTGTCATTTGAAGATAGCAAAGCTGTAGTCATAAAAGGATGAACATAGTCGTCAATAATACTCAGTTAGGGTGTTGTAACTATGCTGAAAGTGGACCAAGGGGTCCAAAGTGTGTCAAAAATCATGCCTTACTTTTATACCTCAGCAGCAGCTTGAATTGTTGGGTGCCAGTTAGGATGTTTCTAATTATTATCTTGCTGTTAACCAGGAATTGAAACTCTTGTTTTGTTTTTTGTGGCAAGAAAAAAAACAGAGCTCTCAGAAAAAGCTACACAAGCACAGGGAGAACATGCAAACACAGAAGGGCCTTGCCTAGGTTTGGACCTACCAGCCTCTTACCACCATGTAGCCAATGACACTTTGGTGCCAGTTTAATTCAGGTGCCCACTGTAACCTCATTTCTGCTAGTCTTAGCTGAGAGGACTGGCAATGTGTGATGTTCTGCTGTTGCGTTCCGAGATGCTATCTACATTTCTTGATATCTCGGGTGGTTATTTGAGTAACAAGCGCTTATTTGAGTTAGTTTCCCTTCTATCAGTTTGATTTAGTTCTTGTCAGACCTCTCCCCTCAGCATGACAATTTTCCCAGAGATATGATCCTAATTAGATGGGTTTCTTTTGGGGGTTTTTGGTCCATTTTTGTAAAGCCTAGAGTTTCAGTACATCAGCTGTTTGTGAAATACTCAAAAAAGCCTGTCAGGCACCAAGAGCCATGCACTATTAATGAAGTCACTTGACCCTTTAAAACTTTCAGCAGATTCTGAACAAATAAAGTGACCAGTGAGTGTATGTATTTAAATGCAGAATGCCAACAGTAAACATTAACATTCCAGCCAATAAAACACCCCAAAGCTGTGAATTTTTGCTTGCATTGCTCTGACAAAATCTTTTGCATATATCGCCTGGAATGTGTTAGACTGGTTATGCCTTTACTGCTTGCCTCAGGTTAAAAAATTAAGCTGTTCATTTATCTTCCTTTATACTGATTCCCTTTACATTTATCTTTGTTGCTCACACTTGTGATCATCATAAGTGGGGTGGTTTCTTTGTAAATGCTTGAGCAGTATTTTCTGCAATGCAGATTTAATGACCAAGGGGTCAAAGTCATTTGTTCCAATTCCCAGTCTTGGTAAATAATGCATTTAAATTGAAAATAAATGCAAAATTGTTGTCCCAGTTCTCTTTTAACATTTCTCAAATTAAATTGTGGTACATTCTTGTTCATATTGAGGTATAGCTGTAACAGAATCTTACCAGAAAGACTTATCATGCTGGCAGTGCATGGTATGTTAAAACCTATTTTTTCCAAAAAGTAAAAAACGAAAGAAGACATTTAACCCTCTGAAGTCGACAGGTGTGCAGGCACGTCTGCTTTACGCGATTGAATTCCTGCTTTTATATGCGGCAGTCAGTCATGCCCCCACGCATAAAAGCAAGAGTTTGGTCACATCATATGGACTCGCTGGCACATCCTTCGACTCCAGAGGGTTAAGGAAATACTAATGTTTTATATGAAACAAACAAAGCAATCAGTAGATCAGTCATTATCATAAATTGATATAAAAAGCTCTGTCAGTCACCTCATCTATGACTACAATATGGCAACACACAAAATTTCATATACTACTGTTTGTTTTAAAAAGACATGTGAAATCAGGTTTAGTATAGAGATTTTAATCATTGCTGACCTAAACAGGATTTACTTTCTCCTCGTATGTGCCCAAGCATCTGAACAGTGGGCTCAAGTGCTTTGCTAGTGATGTGCCTTCGGCTGCTTGCTTGTATTCTCCGCAAGGGTAATTTGGCAGAGGTTTTACACCAGATGCCCTTCCTGACGCAACCCTCTTGTGCCCTCACCTGAAAACGAGAGTGAGCAACAAGCAAGTATTGCACTGTAATTTCTGTAAGAATGGGACACTGAAGTATTGTTCAACTTCAGAGCTAGTTTCTGCCCCGACCATCATGCCAACTGCATCTGCCATGAGCTCTTGACACATAAATGCTGTCAAACCTTATTGGAGGCAATGCTTCGAAATGTTCATTTTACTGAAGCCAAAACATGTCATAACTAAACTTGTCATGCCATTATCTCCACAGTTGTTTCCTTCAAGTCAAAAATGCCTATTAGATAAAATGAGTGAAATTGGTAGTTCTTCCAGAGACTGACCTAGAAACCTTAAGAATTTCATTTACTTTATACTCATGTTTCTGATGAGTTTCTGTGGTGTAGTTTTGAATAGAGACATAACATGAATGCTTATATAGAAATAATCCTATTTTGATTCACTTCCATAAATGTGTTTTCTACAAAACTCATTCAAAACACTTCTTTTTAACAAAAGGAGTCAATCTTCTTAAACGTTTGATATTTTCCATAAGCAGTCCACAACTCTGTAATTAAAGAGTAAGAAATCAATACAAATGGACCACTTCATATTTACTTTTGATAATAATTTTTATAAAGTCTGTGCTTACTCTTTATTTGGTATTGTTGGATTCAACTCAAGTCAGTTTATTTGTGCAGGCCAAGGTTACAAGAAATTGTTTAGAGATGTGAAACATAAAAATTCATTAAACACAAGGAACGAAATGGAATCGTCAACATATCAAAGAAAAGGAAAGCTGAAATACATTAAAACTACTGAAGTGCAGTAATCTAAATAAAACCTGTAAAATAGAGACTGAGAAAACAAGAGCAAAACGGAGTGAGAAAACACCCTTGCCAATAATAGTCAGTGCAACTACATAATTAACATTTCTCTTCGCCATTATGAAACCATTGGACTGAGTAATTGAACATTACCTGTCTGAGTGATAGAAACAACTCCATTTCCTGTCATAAACCCTGAGCTCTTGTGAATATTTGTGAATTCAGTCTTCCCAAGCAGAGGGCAAATATAGTATTGTTCAAATACAAGTACATTTGTTCTATACCCGTTAAGGTTATTCAAGATGTGGCTGAACTTCCTGGTCAGTGTGGTTATGTTGGAGCACAGCTTAAATTTTATTCAGCAAAAGCTCCTTTGTGGCGAGATTAAAGAAGAGAACCTCTAACAGTCTCTTGAAAGTATCCAGAGTTTGCTACCTAATATTTTTAAGTAGGCTCAGTTTGGGGGCAAATTAAATGAATATCTACCAATGTTGTAGAGGAAATTCAAAAGTTACAGAAAAGGTCATATTTTAGTGATGCACTATATGCACAAAATCCGCTCCCATCATGGGAGGGTTATTTCAGAAAGGGCATTGGGCATAAAATACCCAAAGGTAGTTATTTTACTTTATGGATAAAAGTATTGACCCGCCTCTGCCTTTACAAAAATGGTGAAAAAATGAGTCATTCAAAGAGCTGTCTGACTTTGTGCATGGTACTGTAATGGGGTGCCACCACTGGAACAACTCAGTTGATGAAATCTCTTCCCTTCTAGATATTCTGTGATCAAATGTAAGTGGTATTGTTGTAAATTGTAAGCATTTAGGAACTACTGCAACTCAACCACGAAGTCGCAGACCACATAAAGCTAAAAAGCAGAGTCGCTTAATGCTGAGGTGCATATTGCTTAAAGTCGCCACCGGTCTGCTCACTCAATAACTGCAGACTTCCAAACCTCATCTGACAGTAACATCAGCACAAAAATTGTGCACCAGGAGCTTTGTGGCATGGGTTTCCATTGCATGCATTCCAACACCAAGCACAGTGCTAAACATTGGATGCAGTGGTGCAACACATGCCACCACTTCAGTGTTTTAAGACATTTTGGACAATTCTATGCTTCCAGCTTTGTGAGAACATATAGTTTGTGGAAGATCCATTCTGTTCCAGCATGACTGTGCACCAGTGCACAAAGCAAGGTAAAGTCAGATGGGTTTGTTGTGGAAGAATTTAACTGGCCTGCACAGAGTCCTGACCTCAAACTTATCAAAAACCTTTGGGATGGCCTAGAACAGACAGGCAGGCCCTCTCAACCAACATCAGTGTCTGGCCTCACAAATGCACTTCTGGATGAATGGGAAAAAATTCCAATGAACACATTCCAAAATCTTTTAGAAAGCCTTCCCAGACGAGTGGAAGCTGTTAAAGCTGCAAAGGGGGAGCTACTCCATATTAATGCCTATGGATTTAACCTGGGATGTCATAAAAAATTGTGTGGGTATAATGTGTTGGTGGTCCAATACTTTTGCCTATATAGTGCATTCATGAGAGGCAAGGCACACTAAAAATCACATCAAGACTGTTAACTTCTGATTTCATCCTGTGACTTTACTTGCCAAATGAGCACCTTGTAATAAAATAATTTCCTTTGTGTCTTTAATAACTTTATCAAAGTTTGTGGTCCTCCATTTATTAATGCCACTTAAACCCAGTGTTAGAGTTCAATATTTTTATTTGTGTATCCTTCTGTGGTAATGAATATTGTAGCAGTAGCAGATCAAGACACCTGACTTGGGCAAGACCCCAAGAAATGTCATTAGATTCATCTCCACAGCTGACAATTTCCTACTGGAGATATGTGATCTGATCCAGGAAAGAACACTATTAGAAAAACCTACTAAGTACTTGTGATGGTAATTAAAATTTCATAATCAACTGTGGCTGCACATAAAATGAGTACAGCCAAATCATCATAGGTGAGCCTGAGATCACTTTCTGTCTTGGTTTGTGTGATGCAAGTTCTTTAATGTGCTCAAAAACCAAATTGGAACTTGTCAAGATTTTTTTCTTTTAGTAAAATATGTTGATTTTATTGAACAAGTCTTTTTCTTACACTTTGCAGGTAAAAGAAAGATTTGATTTTTGGGCCATAGTTGTTCAGGGCACTAGTCAAGTCAAGTGGTTTTTATTGACGTTTCAAACATGTACAGGCAATGCTTGTGATGAAGCAACATTCCTCAAGGGCCATGGGCCATACAGAAATAAAACACAGAAATAATGCAAATATAGAAAAAAAACAGGCAATCATGTGCTGATCAGTGTGTACAGTCCAGGTGAGAATAGAGCGCACGATATATTAAGAATAGAAAATGTATCGATATAGAAATATATTTTTAAAATACATTTTTAAAAATACTATCTTTTAGATTTTTTCTAAGAAATTTTTTCTCTTGACACTTTGAATGCTGAGGCAACGACTCCCATCTAAGAAGACATGTTAATAGTTGTTGAGAGAGACAAAATGCTCTTCAAGTGGATAGGTGAAGGTTTGCATTTTAACTGTGCAGCGTTGTGTCAAAGATAGGAGAACATTTTCTAAGGGTTTTGGGTTTCATACAAGGTAGATCAAGAACGTGTGGCAGTTTATTAATATTTTCTTTGATATCTGATATTTTTTTGTTGAAAAAGGATAGCGTTCCTCGCATTTTTCAGGGGTGTGATGTTCCTCGTCTGTAGAGAATAGTCTAGTGCTTCCTTCATTATCGTCAATAATTTTTTGAGAAATAATCTTCTCTGGCTTCTCCGACAGCTTTGATATAAGATGCAACACTTTCTTTACAAGCTAGATGATGGACTTCTAATTGAGTTTTTTTCTTCATCTCTTCTCAGCTACTCTTGCACACCCTTTTGAGCTCCTGGATAGAGGTGCCCAACCATGTGGATGATTTAACAGAATGCTTTTTTTGTGTTTGATTGGCGTGTATTAATTAAGGTGCTATTTCTTGTTAACCATATCATCAACTGAAGTGTTTGTATTAAATGTGACGGTTGAGGAAATGAGTTCAGAGAGTTAAATTCCGTGGTCCTGCAGAAGACTCCTCTCTTTTCTTGTGATTTTGACCACAGGAAAAGAAATTGCACCAAAAACACAGCAGATAGTTATCAGCTACAGCAGTTGCAGATATCGAACAACTGTACACATGCAAATCAGAACTGTGTGACCTTGCTCACTGGGAGGCTTATTAACCAAAAGTCAGGGTCTTCAATTAAACTAGAAAATTTCATAACTTCTGGGTCGTTACTGTGCTTGCCATATATATTAAATCACCATTCAAAATAATTCTGTCGAGACCCGTTTTTAGTGCCATTATTTTCGAAAACACCGGTAAGAAGTGTGCAGTTTGTTTTGCCAGTGTATAATTGAAGACACTTAGTTTTGCAGATGAATTGGGTTAAATAATAAAAAGAACTGACAGTACGAAGAAGTCTTGTTAAACACAGGCTGAATAATTAACACCAAAATATAAAAACCAGGTAACATCAGTGATTTCTTAAACTTTAAAGTTTCATTTCCCTGATTTTGGTGATGACAGTTAGCAAAGAATGCATGTAAGTTACTGCAGCATTAGTTTGTTTTGTAAAGGTGGGGCCAGTCTGAGCAACGGAGTTAAAAGATCATCCATTATTGATAGCCCTGTGAGCACACCCAGACAACCGCAGTACTGTATTGATCTCAAATCTGCAGTTTTAGAGTCAAAGTGGGAATGATAGGAGCGCATCAATGGCGCAATACATTTTCTCAGTTCCTCCCAGTAGTACTCAGTTCAGCTTCTGCAACATTTTTAAGAGGTCAGACAAACTTATGCTAGTATATAGCTGATCAAGATTATTATGATATCATTTGGAACCCATTGAGTGTGTCAGCTCATTGAGTAGAAAGTCATGTAATTTTTTTAATCTAAAATACATAAAGTTGAATAAATGAATACTGGCACTTAGGGATAGAAAAAAATACCTACTCACAAATACCACATTATTCTTTGTTATCAGACCTTCCAATGTAAGTTCCTTTTTGTCTATGTACATGTAATGCCTATTTCTGTTTTAGGATGCAAGTTAGATAAACAAACAAACTTTACTCATTCCCAGATGGGGAAATTCAAATCAAATCACCAGCGCTCCTAGAGATCGAATACACACATACACACCCTATACATGCAGCATGAAGTGAGGGAGGTCGACAAATAGGACTGCCATTTTCCAGGCGCCAATGTGCAAAGTGGGGGTGGGGTTTGGTGCCTTGCTCAAGGGCACCTTGGCAGTGCTCATCTCTCTGGCCTCTGGTCCACCTTTACACATATCCAGGGCGAGGTCTTAAACCGGCTGGTCTTGGATGGCCACCGGGCCCACGTCCAGACGGATCTTGAACCGGCGGCCCTCAGCAACCTTCCAGCTCCCAAGCGAGTCCTCCGACACACTGAGCCATTGCTGTTCTATGCTGGATACATTTCAACTCAGCGTCTGTCAAGCATCCTCATAGAAGCAAGTTGTAGCAAACAGTGAAAACTTAAAGCTTTGTAATTTTGTAACTCATGAACTATCGTGGCTGAAGAAATGATCCTATGCAGAAGCCGGTTTAAAAGAGTTTATTACAAGATGGTTGAATGTGCAACAAAGGTTAAGATATTGTGGCGAGGGCTGGGCCGGGTGAGTGCGCTCTGGCTGGTCCTCCACAGCTGGTCCAAAAGAAGGATGCCGCCTGGAAGTGAGCTTGGAGAGAGAGGGAGCAGTTAGTGGTGTAAGCTGAAGGATGCCGAAAGCAGGTAGGCTTGATAGCTCGGCAACAACTAGAAGCGAGTCTAAACTGAGAACAAGCTGGTGAAGCTTACTACATTTTACAAGCAACGATCCAGCGCTGATTGTCAGGAGACGGCTGCTTAAGAAGGCCAGGTTGACAATCAGCTGATCACCAGAGGCTGCAGACGGTGGGCATGCCCAGTGAAGCCAGCTGTGGAAGGTAAGTGGGTTAATGACCCCAGCTCAGCCCGACAGAGGAAAGGGGAGAAAAGAGAGAGGGGATGGGTACAGCACCAGAGAGGACGGGGGGACCATGACATTAGCCAATGAGCAAGCAGTGCCTTTACTTTTGTACCACATGCTCATCACATCCTACACTAAAATGGATAAATATTGAGTTTAAAGGCTTCATAACAGGACCTCGTGAACCAGTGATTGTGTTCATGACTGTCCATCTTTTAAAAATAATAAGAATTACAAATACTTTGTTTTTGCCATATTTGGGAAATTCTTCATTACAGCAATTGAACAATGAAAGTATTGCAGAGTTACTGCCTGTGGTATTTTTTTTTCTGCATCTGTCCTTGTACATTATTAATATTTATAGTTACTGATAAATAAGCATTTATACTGTGTTTTCCGGGGGTCCTCAACCTTCCTTTGCCTATCTCCACCAGCACCCTGTGGCTTAAAAGAAAAACTACCCTCAACTTCTCACTTGCGTATCTCCAAGGGGTCACCACACCAGATGACTACACATAAGTAATTTGGCAGAGTTTTTAAGCCAGATGACCTTGACAAGCCCATCTGTTGTGGTACAGGCTGTTATCTCAATCTGGGCTTGAACCTGGGACTTGTGTAAACGTGTAAACCAATACACTAAGGAGACAATTTAGAAAACATTTGTAGCACAATACAAATACGGAGATAAACAATGAAAATGTTTTTAACACTATCATTTTATAACATTTTAATTTCTTTTCATTACTTTTCCTGATTCTCGACATTCTAGAATGATGAAAAATGTGCAACCTACACACATTTTTTTAAAAATAATTTTTATTAAATCAAACTTGGGGAAAAGTTTATGTCTGACACTTGGTACCTTATTGTCTTAGGCTATGTTGACACTGCAGGCAAAAAAGCCCACATTTGACATTTTTATCCATATATGACCTATATCTTATTTTTATGACAGTTTGAACAGCACAGATATGTGATCCTAATTGGATACAAATCAAATGTTTTTCAAGGTGACCTCTGTATGAATAGTCACATCACGTTTAATCTGACTTGAACAGCACTCAAGTAAAAGAATAAATGCATGATTGAATGGAGGATTAGGGTGGGGTTAGGGAAAAATTTAGGTTTCGGTTTATCATAAGAGGAGGGTAGGGTTACGGTTATACTTGGCGTGCTTAGGGTTAGGGTTAAGGAGAGAGATATAGCTTTAGGATGAAAATGTTAGGCCCTCCGAGAGTTGCACTGCACACCTCTACCCCAACAGGTGGGGCCCTTCTGGAGAAAACTCCCCAATGAAAGGGGTTTATGACCACAGCAGCTGCATCTTCTTGTAGCCCTCAGTCAGCCCAGTGCAACAGTGCCCTGGGTGTCCTTCTAAGTCAAAGGGTTCAAAAGTTAGGGGGGCTTAAAATCTGTCCAAATTTCAATCCAGTTGACTTCCAAATTTAGCCCTACCTGTAATTGGCCACCCCTCGTGATTTTGGCATCAGTTTTGGGGCCCTTCCTTTGGGGTCACAGGCTTGAAAATGTACACATCGTGGGGGGTGACCAACTTTCAAACAAAGAAAGTTTCAAGTTTCTCGCTTGTGGCACAGCAGAACAGGAGTCAAGAAGACTCGTTCACAGAGGTTGCAGGGTGACCTCTTGACCTTTCAAACATAAAGGGCCGCAACTCAGGAACCGAAGCACTCAGAGGTGTGGCACCCACACCGACGGAAAGCTCTCAGAGAGTTGCAACACATATGTCTCCCCCAAGCAGGTGGCGCCCTTCTGGAACCAACTCAATGGGACCAGCTGTCACATCCTCTCATAGCCCTCGTTTAGCCGAATGTGAACAGTGCCCTCTGTGTGCTTCTGAGTTGAGGGGTTCCAAAGTTATAGGGGCCTAAAATTTTTTGCCCTGAGCTGAGAAGGGTCAGAAGAGGGAGACAATGCAGTGGGGGATGGGCAAATTGAAATTTTTCACAATTGGTCTAGAATCTCGGAAAGGTCTCTGGGAGCTGGAATAGAGGATCTTAGAACCAAAGCTCTACTCCGTTGCAGTGAAAAGCTAGGGGGCGTCAAATTTTGAAATTTTCCACCTCATTAAGGGTCATAAATCAACATCCGAAGCACTCAGAGGTGTGAGACCCACACCGATGGAAAGCTCTCGGAGAGTTGCTCCGCATACCTCTCCCCCGAGCGGGTGACGCCCTTCTGGGGTCAACTCCCCAACGGAAGGGGATACAGTGAAGACGGCTGCATCCTCTTGTCATGCTCGACGGTGCCCTCTGTGTCCTTCTAAGTCAAAGAGGAATGAAAGGAGTGATGATGAGTTATCAAGCCTGAAAGTGCTCTTAAATCCTCACCCATAGATGAGAATCTGAAAGGAACTGAAAGGCTTATATTTCAGTGACAATTCACTTCAGTTTTATTTGCATGGCGCCAATGCACCACAAAAGTCGCCTTGAGGCGCTTCACACTGTAGAGTAAAGATAAAACAGTTTTTTTTTTTTTGGCTATACGTTTATTGTCTTTTTCAAAATTTTTCACAAGCACTTAACATATACACATAGATATATATACCCACTACACATACAATCTGTATACCTTTGCATCATCCCTCAATCTGAATAAACAGAAAGAAATTGGACTACTTAATAAATTAGTAAGGAAGGAATAAATAAATAAATGAATAAATAGATAAAAATAAAAAAATAGAAAAAAGGAAAAAAAATGACATATAGAAAATAAAAAATAAACAAATTTAGAAAAAAAAGGGGGAAGTGACAAAGAAAGAAAATGGGGGGCTACATTTTACAGAATTTGCAAGTTTTTGAAAAATCTAGCACTTTCATTTGTCATCATATTTATGTATGGTTCCCAGAGTTTATCGAAGTCTTTTCATTTGCCGTTGGCAATGTATGTTAGTCTTTCCAGTCCAATACATTCAAAAAGTTCCTTCATCCACATTTTCATTGTAGGGGCGTCCATACTCTTCCAGCATAATGCAGTAGCTCTCCTGGCTTGTAGAA
>VUQH01010140.1:6621-17947 GCA_015106775.1 Etroplus canarensis
AAACAGTTTTTGCATTATTGCGGCTGCACTAATAACTTGTAGTGGCTGCAGAGGTGGCAGTGGTGTCACCATGAACGTGTACGAGCCCACAATCAATTCGTTTTTTGTATTGTGCAGCTCAGACAGTCAGAGAAATGTCTAAAACTGTAAAACTTTTTACATACAACGCCACCTAGTGGCAAATCTATATTTTCAAAATGGACGAAAATCATAAGTTCCAAAACTAAAAATCCTGTGTTAAATAGTTCTTCCACTATCACGATGACACAAAGGATTTGTGGCAGTGGCACTGATGATTCCATCATATCCCTACTAATCAGTAAAGATGGAAACAATAAGGAAAACTCTGGAACAAGTGCAGATAAAGCAAGGGTGGAGTGCACAAAGAGTCATGTGGTAATGGTAATGTGATACAACAACAAACTATACCAGTATGAAGAATCTAATTTTAAACCTTATTCAAACACACACACACACACACACACACACACACACACACACACACACACACACACACACACACTATGCCAATACTAATTATTTAAACTACAACACCAGTTAACTGTTATTTGAGATGTTATAATGAGACCTGCCACTAGCTGACACAAGACAACTGCAACTCTCACTCTCTCTTTATGTGACAGGAAGATAAACAAGCAAGAAGAAAACATGAACCAGAACAGTTCTGGAATTACTGGATGCAGAAAATGAATAATTGAATGTAGACTGTATTAGAAAAGTCATAATCTGACATTATGATGTGCAATGCTATGCATGGCACAAGGTGACGCAGTGAAGCAACATTTAAAATACAATTTGTTTATTGAAGAATGTTATGAATGGATTCAAATGCACACAATAGTTATATGGACAGTATTTAACCTCATCTGTTAGATTTTACTTAGTTTTAACTGTTTTATTACACTAAGTGATTACTTGATTTTGTTCTCCTATATAAACAGGAACATCCCTACAATATACCTTAAAAAGTTGATACATTTCTTAGTGCGTGCACTGATATGTAAACGTGTTGCATTTTGTCAGTATGTAAAGGAATCTGTACAGCTATGAGCAGCTCCTATTATGTACTACATGTGAGAAAGGGCATCTATATACCATTCCTGAACCCACTTGCTGGCGTGTAAAAGGACTTAAGTGTTGGCAAATATTTGAAATTTAAAAATGAATGACATTAAAAACAGTAAAAAAAAAGGAAGTTGCAGGGTGCTACTCAACAGGGCTAGGTGTGATCGGGGAGCTCACGCAATACAGGCAGGCAGACAGGCAGGCCTGGGCCTCGAGGCTCCAGTGTGTGGTGGAGAAGGGGGATCCTGGGACAACCATTTCCTAAGTGGACAAAGTGGCCGTTTGTCTGCTGCTCTGGCCCATGGCCCGCTGGGCTCCAGCATGCCATCATGCTTTGCTCCTGTCTCAGCCTTGGGCTTCCCAACCCAAAGGGGAGTGGGAGTGGCAGAGACATGAGCAGGAGTATGAGGGGGTACTGAAAGAACGATAGGAGGGAGAGAAGAAGGGAAGGAGAAAAAAGAAGAGGGAAGAGAGAATGGATGTGGCCTGAGCCCTGGGTGCTCTCCAAGTCACCCCCCTTTTCCACTCCGTCTCCCCCTCAAAGCCAGCCCCTCCCGGCTGCCTCTCTCTACACAATGGCCGCTTCTCTGCTGAAATTTCACGTTATTGGATCCCGCGCCTGGAGTTTTGTCCTCCCACAATGTCCAGGCAGCGGAGCATGCTGCAAGGGAGACACACTCTGCAAGCTAAAAGCTGGGAAAACTATTCCTCCTTTCATTAGCATCAGAAAAGGGGAGAAAAGCCCCCTCACCACCACCCTTTTTTCAAATCGCCCCTTTTCCTTACCATCTCTCCCCTATATCAAAACTGGAGGAAAGCTGTCAAGCGCAGTCAAGCTCCACTAGACCACTTTGGCTTGTAGGACTTTTTGATTGGGAGGGGGTGGCCATTAAAATATCATTGTGAAAATAAACACAAGCTACTTATACCAATCCGATTCTAAAGCTTATCCTTGGAAACGAAAGCAATCTCTAAAAAAGTAGGTGGGACATGGAAGACTGTAAAAAGAACTCTAGGCAGGTCTTTCTTGCTTTACTTCAAGGAATATTATAGAAAAATGTGATATTTTGACATTTCCTTAAGAGCTTGACCTAAAATACACCAAGTCTAGATGTATTTAAAAGAATATATATTATACCCTCTTTTTAACAAGTTGGACACAAGCCCCTCTCACCATGGAGTGTTGTGTCAGGAAGGGCATCTGGCACTAAACTTCTGCCAAATTACAAATGCAGATTAATCCACTGAGGCGACCCTTTGGAAAAAATACAAGGGACCAGCCTATGGTACATTTTTTAACAAGTTAATGCAACTTTCATGCAAGTCTCCAGACTGTGTAATGCAAGTTTTAGCTAGAAATACCCAACTCATTTATTTTGTAATCCCAGTATATCCTATAACTCTACTATAGGCAATTTCAATGCCTATACCTTTGAATCCAAGTGAACTGCTGCCACTGCTGATGCCTCTTCCATTAAGAAGTCTATGAATGAGAGAATAGCAGTGGAAACAGCGAAACATACTCAGGTGAATGCAGGGCTGCCAACACAAACATTAATGAGGTATTTCGTTGCTTTTAAATTCCTCGATGAATTATCATTTTACATGTAATTATAAGTTAGAATTTCAGTTATAAAACTGAAAAGTATGTGCATTGTGATTTTGTCAGACAGCAATGTGGTTATTAAAATAATAATCTGAGCCATGCAGAGCAGCAATTAAAATGGCTTGAAGTTGATGGATGGTTTGCATAGTAGTCGTAAAGGGCCAAGTTTCTGTTATCACTTCATTGCTGTTCTACTGACAATAGAAACAGAAAAATATTTACATGACAACTTTATTATTATTCAGCTTTATTAAAATAAAGCAAATGTGAGCACAGAGAATAGATGAGAGGCAAATAGATGTAATGGAAGGCCAGCTTAGTTAATCCCCATCTAGCCCTTGTTTACTGGTTGCAAATTGATCTTCCACAATTTGTGATTTCTCAGCACTGAGGGAATATTGCCATCAAAGATGACATGAAAGAAATCCCCTTAGTCTTCATTCCTTTCAATGCAGGGAGTGCATGAAGAATTCTACATACTCTCCTCAGCCAACAACAGAGCATTTGGCGTGCTTTGCTCATAGATGAGATATTTTAGAGCTGAAGTTAGCAGAGGCAACTCTAGCAAGGATATAACAATGTCCAACTGCAGATACTCATTCAGAATTTATTAGGGTAGGTCTGTGCTATTCAGACCAATCTGTTCACCAGGCAGAGGTTGTGCTTATCTCTTTTAGATATCAGAAGAGGCTGCAAATCTGAATGGCTTTTTCCAGAGACAAACTTTCTGATCTATGGAGAAATGAAACAAATGAGGTATATTGTGGGTCTCTAGATTCACCAAGGGACACACAAATAAATTTTTAAAAATAAAAATGTGAATTTGGCATGACATGTCTCCTTTAATGTGGATGAAGTTGCCCCTGTGACACTGGAGGCTTAAAGCAAAATAGTATAATATAATTAACTGCAGTCAGGATTTTCAAAAAGTGTTATCAACCACAATATTCCACTTTAAAGACATACTAGACAAACTAATGGTAACTCAAAGCCAAAGTTGTGAGAGGATAAAGAGGGGCACATTCTTTTACTGGGATCATGCCTCATTGAAGAAATAAATAACATGCAATCTGGGACTCAGCCATCGATTCCAACAGTGCATCTAATCTGAATGGTGCAAACTAGCTAGCCAATTAGCCACGGTTCAAATCTCCTAAATAGCCAGAGGCAAACTCAAGGGCACAGACATATCCAAAACAAACACCAACATGACCTAACATGGATGCAGCGCAAATTATGACATAAGGTCAGAGCAAAACACTTTTAAAGAGGCTCTCTATTACCCAGCAATAAAACCAAAATAACAATAGAACAATGCCTAGAGAAACACCAGAATCACAGGCCTGCTTACATTAGCTGCAGTGAAAACTAATACACTGGTTATAGAAAGAGAAGTGAAAGAGAAATTTGCCCTATCTCCTCTCAACACCTCAGGCTGCTGGTGAGTCATCTCGCTCACAAGAACATTCAGCTTAGCTACCAACTGACTAAGGGGGAAAAAAAAACAGAACAAGCTTACTCTGCTGCTGCACCACACAGTGAATCTCGACTTCAAATGTCTCACCATTCTTTTACATAAACACTACCTAATATGAAAACAAATTAACTGATCATGGTCACGTCTTTTAGCATCTGTCAAAGACAGCAGTTAGACTTCAGGATAGTCTGAGCCATTAACTCAAAGATAGACCAAAACAGTATGAATGTCAGAACAACTCACTCAGACGGCTTTTCTAACACTGATTTCAAACCAACCCCTCCATTACTGGATTGGGCCAGCAACCCCAACAGCAATGTTCTAGGTGCCGCTGCACTGTGGCACTATAAATCAAAAGAATCCCATATGTGTATCAAATGCCAAAAAACTATTCTCAAACATCAATCAAAGCCACATATTGAGATGATCTTAATTTGAACCACAGGCATTTGGAAAATTAAAACCTTGTGTTCACCATTACAACAAAAAGAGGGAAAAGAGTAACCACAAATTTCAACTGCTGCAGCGTCTCTGGGCTGCTTTGATGTAAGAGTAGTCCCCAAAGGCCCACCATCTACTCATCATAGCTACTTAGAAACTAATGGAGAAACAGGAAGCTGAGGGGACAAGACAGCCATCTAGCTGTGGGAGAAACCATTGATACAGCTCATGAGGAACTTGGGAAGGACAAACCACCAAACCAAGATGATGGCCCATGAGTGTTACGAGAAACTGCCATGACAAGTTGTACATCATCACAGCATGCCCAGTTGTTTGGAGTACTATAACATTATGATTACTACTTAAAACGTCAGAAACCAAACTACCAGAATTTGTATTTAAGTAGCTCTCAGTGAAACCTCTTCCTCTTATAATTTGAGGTATTAAGAAACACTTTTACCATCCAATAAAAATCTGGTCCAAATTCTAAATATAGTCACAAGACAGCACAAAATGTGATCAAAACTTTACTTAGCAGATAAAAATACATGTTCTCACAGGCGTCTAATTTTAATCCTATTTATAATGTGACTTATTAAGTAATTTATTTGATAATGTTACGTTTGCTTAAATTCACTCATCTAGGATCTTTATCTTTCCCAGAAACCCATACACAAGTCAAATGTTTCCAGAAAAATACCGTAAACACTCCCGTGTGTCTACACAGACACACACACAGAAACCCCTTCCTGTTTTCAAAGCGTTTGGAAACTCAATCAAAGACACAAGGTTTAGGATTTACATCTGTGCCCTTTTATGTCTGTGGCCTCACAGGATAGAACCATCTTAGCCCAGCTGCAGCAAAGAGCTCACAACAAGGTTGAGCCTTCATGCTCCCGCATGCAGCATATCTGAAAACAATATCCACAATTCAGACACTTAGTGCTAAAAGCACTTCTTAGAGGCATTACGATATGGTCTGTGAACATCAGAGGCCCTTCCTGACAAAGAAGTAAAGACAATCCCTGCTATGTGGATGCTGGGATGGACACACACATGCAGCTCAACAGTCTACACAGATAGTATACATCCACATCAGGTCTTTGTCTTTAAGATCTGTAAATTGGTTTGAAATATCTTCTAGATACACTGCCCACATTCACAGCCGTGTATGCGTGTTCCTAAAATACTTGAGGAGGAAATGAAAATCATAAGTGGGAAGTAGCTTGTGTTTAAAATACACAGAATCCAGGCCCAAATCTGGCCATGGGAATGAAACAGTCCAACATTATACAAGGCTTGTTAGTATGTTAACTTGTTTCAGTTACTGTCCAAGATCTCTGTTTTTTAAATTAATGACTAAACGCAGCAACTTTTAATAAAACAAGCAGAAACTGGGGCATGGATAATCTGTACATAAAATAACTTTCTAGATTACAAAACTGAGAGGTGAAAACTGAGTCAAAGTCAATGGAAAGTAAGTAAGTAATTTCCCTCTGGGGATTAATAAAGTATTCTGATTCTGATTCGGAAAGGCATCATAAATTCCACAATATACTGCACAGATCTTATATCTCACCAGAATTTAATTAACTATGAGAATACACCCATCAATGTGTAAATTAAAATGGTGTTACAAAAGTCCTTAAAAGGCCTTATATCTGTCACAGAACACGTTTCATTAGCTTATGTAAACTACTGCAGCTACAACCAACACTTCCCCAAAAGAATACAGAAGCAAAACTGAACATGTGTTCAGCTCAGCAGACTTTGTTAAAGGTAAAATGTGTCTGCAAGCTTAAACTAGGCCAGTTAGTAGTGTTAAGGGTTCGTCGGAGGAGGTCAGAACCAACAACTGGCAGTAACCCCAAATAATGCAATCTATAAAAAGGTCCAGGAAATTGTTTAGCTTAACATAAGGGCCACAGGATATAGGCAATTACCAAGGCCATAAAGCACTAGCCCTAACAGCTGAAGTAGCTGTCTCCCTTTGTCGTTTCAGGACATGATGGGGGTTGTTTGGGAGGAATGTGTTTGGAAAGCTCTGCAACAGGAATGGGAGTGCAAACCAGCCCACAGGTGATAAGATCACAACACCCACAATGGCAGATAAAACGCTGAGTTGTCAAATCAATCACACAGATAGGAAGAGGACACAGGGAGAGGAATCACTAAGAATCACAATAGCTGACAACAGACAATACCTGCACTACAGGAATCTAAAACAATGAGGCTAAACTCTAAACATGTTCAGTGAAGTATTGAGGCAACTGGCCTTCAATGATTTTTTTAAAAAGCTGAAGGAACGTAAAAATCAGTCTGTAGGCTTGTGCCAGCTAAAATCTATAATGTCACATGTTTATTAAATCTGAAAGAGGAGAAGGAAAAACTGATCTGGAAACAAAAAGTCATATCAGATAAAGGATAAAAACACAGTACACCTCAACAGGCTGCTGCCTTAGTTCAGATGAATATTTTAGATAAACGTGACATTCACAAAGAGGCTGCTTGCACATACTGTGCTTCCATAAATCTCCCACGTCTCCCAGGAAGACCACAGTCCTTGTCTACAAAAGTCACATTAGCCTTACATCACAGCACACATCCCAGACAAGACACAAACCGAAATCTCACAAGGCTTTATGTGCGTTCTTGTGATTTCAGCCTTGTGAACATGGTTGCAACAAGGCCAAGTAACATGTTCTCAGCAAAGGGCGTGCTGTGTGTAAACCAGCTTGGCTTACCACCTATCATTTAGACTAAACCACTTCAGGGCTATCTGTTCACAAATTGTGCAGATATTTTCACATTAAATGTTTAAAATGTAAGCTACATAGGGGAAAAACTGGCTTTCTTTAATGGTGAGAAAACCAGGATTTTATACAAACATGTTCAACATATGATTTAAAAATGAAGAATTTTGATAGATTTAGCAAATCAATGATTAACATTTGTTTTATTGGTGGAAGGTAACACAAAGTTACAATGCAATATGGCCAAATTATCCCTGATGAATAATCAGTGGACCAAAAAAAATCAGGTTTTCTCTCTTTTGTCAAACTGCGTTATGACAAATTATTTATTAAGTAGGCTTTTTTCAGCAAAAATAAATGGCACAGGCAGAGCTCAGTATTCTGATGAATCATACAACAGCCGGAAAGGTGGTGCAATCTTAGCAACAATGTTTGGATCACTTCGCCATTTTAGCTTCTGCCATCATGGCGTGTGGAACAAACCCTGCATACAGTGCCTCTTACATACCACTGATGATCTTTTTTTTTTTTAGCCTGTGGCCACTAGTTCTCAAAAATTGGGGCTTTGGGACCTGGGTGAGTCCCTAAGGTTATTGCAGGGAGCCATATCAAATTTAGGAGTGGCTTGATACGAGTGCATGTTTTTCTCTACAGGTTCACACCATGAGAAAATGTATTCAGGTTTTACCACATACAATTTAAGCTGAATCTAGGCTGACAGCAAATATAAGCTTGCATGAATTCCCCTTGTGTGAGCTGGCGGGGTTTGACACGAGGAAAAAGAAATCCATGACATATGTTACATAAAAAACTCAAGTGCAGTTCAAGGACAACACCTCCATGCATTAAATCAATCAGCCTAACAAAGGCCAAATAGATGGAATGGGGAAACATGGGTGTGATTCGAACATTAAACCATGACACTGTAAATGGCTGAAGAGGGCAGATGACTTCCTCTGAGACAGACACATTATGAAAGAAAATCCTCCGGAGATGGCTAAGAAAAGCGCAAGATTATGTATAATAAACGTATAACAGACGATCGCCGGCGCTTATATGTTATGTAGTGTACCGTGAATACAGAAAATGTGATCATTGTGTGACCGTCGGTGCAATGCGAAACAGCGTACAGTGCTGTGAATGGGCAGGCAGGTACTTTATGAATGGAAGGGATCATGTGACCGCTGCACCTCCCGAAGCAGATATTTCTCACTGACTGTCAACAAGCGCACACAAGGGATCAGCCCATTAAAACAATACCAAAACGCGACCCGAAACGGGCTCGCCTTGTATAAAAACACAGCATGTACAGATTGCACTCGATGTCCGTAGGTCGTGAGGCTTTGGGCGTGAATGCGACGCCGTTTTTAAGCGTTTTTATGAATGGGGATTGTGATATGTAAATGAGTGTGATTGAGAAAAAAAAGGCATCTTCAGTTTTTCAATGCCGACATTGCCGCATTAACCGTGAAGAGCGTTCATTAAAGGAAGGATGGACTGAAAGACAAACACGATCCGCAAGATTTTAATCGATGATTATGTTCCCAAATCATGGCGGACAGCAGTTAGACACAGATCTAGGCTGTCAAAATAGCGCTATGTGATCATGATGTACTAAGCAGGCAGACATATAAAATTATATTTAGACCGGACATAGCTGTCTATGCGTGTGCCTCATAAAACGCTTATAATATACAACAACACATTCCCTGAACATAAACTATTCCACCTTACAAGTGACTCGTACATAAGCAACGGTGACTACACCTTCAATACTGTGGCTTAATATACATTTCTCACAGCATATTTTGGCTAGTAGAGCACATAAAAGTAGGAACGAGATTAATATTTTACCAGGGATCGATCCCATTGCTGCACGGTTCTGTTTAATCTCACAAGGTAATCCGTTCTATTAGCCTGATAAACAAACAGAAAGAAGCCCGTGTTTCTTACTGCTGATATTAGTAAAACAAGATGATAACACCGCAGCGTTACACGGTTAGAAATGTCACTGGGAACTAAGGCAGCCCGTCGCTCAGAGTGTTAATATCTAAAAAGGTACGAGTACTTATTAAAGAAGCTATACGTGTATATGTGAATGTGTGTGAACAGTACTCACTCCTTGTTTGGATTTGTTGAATCTTCACTCATTTTTTTCCTCACGGGGATCCGAATCCTAGCAATAGCATCGACGACGCAGTGACGGCGGGATAAAATGCCACATATATCACCATTTTCCTTCACATATAGAAATCAGCCTTATTTCGGATAGTAAAGAAGCGACGTACGAGGGGCATGCCTAACTCAGCGTCCCTGTGTAAAGCAAGTGAGGCTAGCCTGAACGTTAGCTTTGCTGGCTGGGGTCTAAACGTTAAACCGAGAGGAGGAATGACAACCGTTGATTCATTTTATCCTCCCTGGAAGTAAAATCCGACCACAACAAATGGGCCATCTGCACCATCCTCGTCAACTAGCACAGATCCCCGGCTTGCAAAAACGTGCATAGATCCTCAAAACACGCAGAAACTGCTGTAGGTTGTAACGTTTGGCAGGTTATTTATGGCTGGCTGTCGAGCATCCATTCGCCAACTTCAGGTCCAGGACAACACTTGAAAAAGCGCCGTGCAGCGTCGCTCCGTCAACGTGTCCGAGTAATTTTCAGTAAGGGCATCCAGAGCCAAAAAAATGCTTCAGCCGTTGTCGATATTAACGCCGACGCGTGAAGTAAAAGCCTCTAGACTCGAAATTTCCTTGAGAAGTTGATGGACATCTGCTTTAATCGAACTCCATTTTCAACTCGGGGGGGAATGAAACATCGGAAAACTGGGCGGATGTGGCGACCCTCGCTTGAGAAAATTAGATCCTTCCGCGTCGTAGTAAAAACACAACACAAACGCGACAAAATGTACCAACCTAGCGCAAAATGCGTTGCGTATATTTAAAGACGAACATATTATATACTGAACCGCGCTCCTGTGTTGCCGTATGCATTAACTCAGAAAGAGTTCTTTCCAAAGTTGAGCTAAAGTAGTCCTAGCACTTCCCAAAAGAAGTTTCCCTTCAATCACGCATTGATACAGAGGGAAGCGTCTGTGTGATAGCACGCAAAGTAGGCTAGAAAATAATCTGGAGGAAGGACTTGAGCTGAGACTCGGCCATTAACAATTTCTGGTATATTCCTTTATCAAGCGGCGGTATCGTGATTGACCGCCCCCGAAGCGTTTTTAAAATCCTAATGCAAGAATATGGAGAAGTAAGTGCTGTAAATGTACACAACTAGGAGTGCTGCAGCACGTGGAATTACATCAGACCCCCTTCACGATTTATGTGGCTAAAGCCAAGACGGTATTTCTATCTGTGAGCGTAGGCCAGGTTTATTTATTATTCAGTGATAGTAGAGTGTAAAGTGAAAGACTGAAAAACGGCAATTCAGAAAATGAGGATATTTTTTCTGAAATATCACTGATTATTCTGACTTGGTAGAAAGCAGAGGGTGGGATTATTTAAGTATTGCAGTAGCCGGTAGCTGTATATTCTAATAGCCTGACTGGGACTAGAGAGGAAGATCAGATTTCTCCTATATTGTCTTTGCTTTATGAGCTCTCTGTTAAATATAGATTTTAATTTAACACAAAGTCTCAAGTAATCAGGACCTATACCATCCTAAAGACCTCATGGTACCATATTTCCCTAAAAGAGCACTTTTCTCTTAGAGTGTGGGCTTACAGTTCCTGAAGTCTCTAAAAGTAAGATGGGAGGCAGACAGGCCTTCTCTACTTTTCAGATTAGGCTTAAAACTTAACTTTTTGATAAAGTTTATAGTTAGGGTTGGATCATGTGACCCTTAGTTATACTGCTATAGTCTTAGGCTCCTGGGGGGACTTTCCATGATGCAAAGGGAAGACCCCCCCCCCCCCCCCCCCCCCCCCTTATTTTTATATTTTTTTTTTTTTCTACATTAAA
>VUQH01010145.1:6220-36945 GCA_015106775.1 Etroplus canarensis
CAGCTTTGCCCCCCCCCCCCCCCCATATTTTATGGTATTTTTCCAGCTTTTAAAGCACTAAGAGTAATGTACAATAATCATAAGGAAAAATCAGACCGCCTCTGCACATCAGCTTGATTCTTGAGTTCATCTGGATTATTGTAGATTTCAGAATTGTCCGGTGATAATCCTGCAAGGCTAACCTAAAATCATAATGCAACAAAATGAGCTTCTACCTGTGCTTGTCTAGGCCTTTCATGGTTACATGATGATGACATCTGCAATTATAAGGGGTCCCCCAATAAGTACCACTGGGCTTTGGGTTGGGATGTATTTTATGATTGGTAAGAGGGTGGGGAACAGGCAGGCGAGAGGCATTGCGTCTAACTTTTATCTGAAGTAACTGTAGCTCCTCCACAGAATATTATTGTACAATACACAAAAATATTTTTAAGAGGTCCACTTGCAATCTTTAATATTAATTTTTGTAATCAAATATTTGTTTACAAGAACTTTTTCCTCTCCATGCATAATGTCGCACATATAAGGAAAAATATAACAAAACATCCTATTTAACAAGGTTCCTGTCAGCTTATATTGCATCATGTTTACTGCTCTTTGATTATTTGGTTACAAAAGAAGTATAAGTATAAATGAAACCAAAAAGCAGCATTACGTCATCTTTTTTCCCGATCACTTCTAAAATAACTCAAATGCTAGTGTGAAGGCCCTCTTTTTACTATATTTATGCAATTTTCCCCCTAGGATTAATAAAATACTCTGATTCTGATTTAAATTCCCTTTTATTAAGTGTGGTTTAAAACATCTGCTACATACGTGAAAGACTGAATTTGCATCTCAGCAAATATTTACTGATGATGCAGTTTTTTCAGTTGTATGTTATTGAAAGATACTTTAATCATGAATAAATAAAAATAAATGAACACTGGCTTGTTGCTTTAGTAATGATCTCATTCCTCTGTGAATCTGACCCATGAATGACTTGCAGCCGAAAATTCATCTGTATCGATCTTTGATCGATGACTATGATCGATCCGTGTCCTTTTGATACATTTGAGCCATAAAACCTTGAAGATATGAGAGCTTTGTCTGCAGCAGCATAAAAGCACTATTGATTAAGATTGCATCATCTATTGATTACATGTTCAAACTTACTCTCACAGATGGAATCAGATGTAATTTTGAATTTTGTAAATTTTGTTGCTTCACACATAGTAGGTGAGTTGGAGATGATTTCATTTTTGCTGCTGGGTTTTCAAAAAGCATTTCCATATATAAAGGTCTTTGGTCTATCAGTAGGTGTTATCAGGATGTGAGCGTTCAGCTGCTTTGATTTTGGTGAATAAAGGCTGTGAGGGGATGAGGGGTTGAACTCAACTGTCAGACTGTCATGTGGGCGTCTGTCTTTATCTCCTAACCCTCTGGGGCTCATTAGTTCAGCCTGTTTACAAAGAGAGGGAGACCTCCAGAGGCTAATAATCACACAGACTACAACACCATTACAGAGATGCTCACTGCATTGAAATAATCCTGGCTGAACCCTTCCTTTTCCTGCAAACCAAAGCTCCACGCACTCCTTTGTCTTTTCTACACTTAGAAACTAAAGACTATCTGAAGAATATGTACACAAATGTATATTATTATTCTGGTCTCCTTGTGCCTTAAATGCTTTAGGATGCTATTTTTGTTGAAAGGAGCATACTACTCAAATTAAGATTGTGTAGTCACCACAGTGATCTCCCCATATAAAGTGCCTATGCTGTATGGAACTGAAAGCATATACTCTTGGTCTTTTTAAATGAAAGTTGGTAATCTAACTATCATTGCAACAAGATGTGGCTGCTGAAGCAGCTCCTGGCTCAGGCTTTATAAAAACTGACATTTTGCTTTGTTTTTTCAGAGTAAAGAATGTCAAGTGCTCACACTGCCTTTGATTATTGTATTTCCTGTTCTTTTCACTTTCCCATTTTGACCCTCTTTACCTACCTGAACATCCACCCACCTTGTCTTTTTAGATCTGAGTTTCCAGACAGCTGCTCGCATTCTCGCTGCTCCTGCTGTTGATGCCCTCAGTGTTATGAAAGACCTCAGTCAGAATTTTCCCACAAAGGCCAGGTAGAGGAGAAACAAACACACGAGCATTGTCTACACCGAGAAGCTTGGGTTGTATAGATTTTGGCTAGTCAGCAGTTTTACACTTGAGTCTACCCTTTTGTCTCGTAGGTCAATCACCAAAACAGTGGTCAACTCTGAGATCCGCAAAGAGATTGGCGAGAACCAAAAGGTATGTGTTTGAGCATCCTTTCATCTTTTATTCTTTCATCATTCATCATTCTTTCTTCCACTCTTCCTTTATAACAAAATGAATGTGATTCTTTATGTTAGTTTGTCCATCAGTACTTCCCTACTTATGCAGGGGTCCCATTTTGTAAAGCTGAACTCACCTGTATCTGCAGAGTTCAGCAAAGAAACTGACCCATTAGCTTTGCTCGTCTTCAAGTCAAATCAGGCTGATTCTCAAAGGTTTCTTCAACTTATTCTTAATAAGTTTAGTAAATTGGGTTTCATTACACTCATTAGACTCTTAAAGCCTGACTTGGTCATTTCAGGTATTGTTGGAATTTTTTTTTTAAAAATCACATGAATTCATTACAGGAGTAGTATGGGCCCTTTTGAGTCAAGATAACTCATACAGAGTAATCTCCGAGCTCAATCCCAACATGATGTGTCCTCCTGAAACAATTCTAATGGCTATTTGAGCTTGCCTAAAAATCTCTTATCATATTAGTGATGAACTTTTCTTTAGGCAAAAGATAGAGGTTGTTAAAAGGTGCACAGGGTTGTTATAGCGTACCTCAAAAAATATTATGAATTTTTTTTTCATTGTTATAATTTAATTAAAAAATGTACTCTTTCTTTTAACTTCTATATTCATTACATATAAAGTGAAATAGTTTACATCTTTTGTGTTTACATTTATGATTATGAGTTATTGTTTATGAAAATCAGAAATCCACTATCCTAAATTATTAACTTTTCTTTCAAGTGTCTGCAGTCTGTGATAATTTGGATTGCATTGTCATCTGTTGGTGCTGTTGGTGTTTGGTCCACTTTGCTTTATCAAATCCTGTCAACTCAGCCATCTACCAGAAAATTTTAGATTACTTTATGTTTCTGTTAGCTGGCAAGCTTTATAGAGATACCAATTTCATTTTTCAGCAGGGCTTAGCATATTCTTACAGTGCCAAAACTACAACCAAATTATTTGCAGAACCCCATAGAGAATCGATCAAGTACTATCAACACTACCTCACAGATTTTCAATTTGTTAGGTCTAGACTCTACCTGGCTCACTACAAAATATTAATTTTCTTCTGGTGAATTTTAAATATATACCTGGGGTCATTGTCATGGTGAAAGGTGAAATTCATCTTCGGCCTTTGCTTTCTGGCAGACATCTGATGTTTTTGTGTCAAAACTCACTGGTATTTGGGACTGTTCATAAGTACCTTCACCTTGACTATAGCCTCAGTTCCAGCTCAAGAAAAACAGCCACTAAGCATGATGCTGCCAGTGCCATGCTTCAGTGGGTTTTGTGTTCTTCTGGTGATGCACAGTGTTTTATTTGCACCAAACATACCTTTTGGAATTGTGGTCAAAGAACTGAACCTTGATTTCACCAGACCATAACACATTTTCCAACAAGCTTTTTACAGACCTTTATTTTATTTTTTATTATTGTTATTATTATTTTATTTTGCAAAATTTAGCCAGGCCTGGATATTTTTCTTTGTCAGAAAAGCCTTCCATCTTGCTACCCTACCCTATAGTCCAGACATATGACAAATACGGTAGATTTTTGTCCCATGTACTGCACAACCAGTACTTTCCAGAAATTCCTGTGGTTCCTTCAGTGATGCTTTAGGCCTTTGGGCAGCCTCCCCCGACCAGTTTTCATCTCATCTTTTTTGGAGAGACGTCCAGTTCTCAGTAACATCACTATGGTTCCATATTTTCTCCGCTTCTTGACTGTTTTCACTGTGTTCTGTGGTATATGTAATGCTGTGGACATTATTTTCTACCCTTCTCCTGACTGATGCCTCTGAACAATAAGATCCTTTTGAAGCTTTGTCAGGTCTATGCGAACCAGGGATTTTACCATAGGATGCCACTGATTAACTATCAAAAAAAACCTGTTAGAACAGCTAAAACTTCGTTTGAGGTTCATTAGAGTCGCATTAATTGATGACAGGTGTGTACACAAAAGAGACTGAATGCTATAATTAAAGCAAAAGTTGCTTCAGCAAAATACTCGTTTTAGGGTGTGTACACTTAAGCAACCAAGTTATTGTACTTTTTTTTTTATATTGCCCCCTGGCGTGAAGGTTAGCACTGTTGCCTCATAGCAAGAGGGTCCGGGTTGAAATCCGACAGCCAGCTAGCCGAGCCTCTTCTCTGTGGAGTTTGCATGTTCTCTCCGTGCTTGCTCCGTGCTTGTTCTCTCTGGGTGCTCCAGCTTCCTCCCACAGTGCAAAGGGGGCTAGGTTAATTGGTGGCTCTTAATTGACCTAAGGTATTAATGTGTGCATGAATGGTTGTTTGTCTCTTTGTGTTGGCTCTACAACAGACTGACGACCTGTCCATGGTGTACCCCGCCTTTTGCCCTATGATAGCTGGGATAGGCTCCAGCGCCCCCCGCGACCCTTATTTGGATAAGCAGAAGAAGATGAATGAATGATGAATGAATGAATCCCCATAACAGATTTTTTTTTCAATCGAATTGTACAGGTTATAGGTCACATTAAAGGTAGAAAAAGTTTTGAAATGATTTTTAGTAGTCTCTTTTTTACATCAGAAAAACCTGGTATTTAAAACAGGTGTGTGTAGATTTTCTATAGCCCCTGTATCTTATACTGGCCATGGGTGCAGCCACTTACTTCACCCACTGTCTGGAACCTTTGTTCTAGCTTTTCTCCCTTTTGAATCCTTTTTCTTTTGATTGACTGCACTGTCCAAACAGAGAGTCTGAAGAGTAGGTGGGTGTGGCTGCTAAGTCAGAACTGTGTGCCTGAAATAAGAATAGGGATATCTGATCTTGATGGCATTATAAAAAACTATCTGAAGTTAAACATTTAGAGCAGTGTGAAGCCTGATTTTCTGTTTTTGTTTGTTTCACAGGGATTACATGTTTAATAAGAGGATCCACCATTGTCACATTTTCTATGTGACATTTAAATTTCACTATGATTATAGAGTCAGCTACTTTTTACAAAGTCAATAAACAGTCTTATCTTTGTTTGTAATGGTGCCCTTTACAAGCTAGATAGTCAAATTTGCAGTGTCCTCCTGGATTTTTATTTAGAAACTCAGTTTACTGTGATACAGTGTTAAGTGTCCTCTGCCAAAGAACAAGATGGACTTTTTAACATGGATCGTTACAATCACACAATATTATTAGTATTTTCCCATGATTGCATTTTCAGATAAGAAGTGACAGCCTTATTAGCTGCAGAGAAAGAGCCAGCAAGTTTTCCTTTTTTTGGTATGTGTGGTCTTTTTGAAAGATTTTTACATGCTGTTCAATGTAAATCTGAGAAATTGTTGCAAAAAATAAGTAAGTAAAGTTTATTTATATAGCACCTTTCAAGACAAAGGTCACAAAGTGCTTCGCAGCAGCAATCAATCAAACAATACAAATATTAAAAACAGCAAAAGTGTTTGTGCTAAAATCTTATTAATACTACCTACATCATAGTTTTATAAATGAATTACTCTTAAATAAGATCAAATTTGCTCATAAGAACTTTATCCTCTGTCATACCTTTTGTCTTTTCTGTATCCGGCATGCTTATTCTTTTTATCTTGCAGACTGTGTCCTCTAGTGGTTAGGGATAATTTAGCTTCAACTGTTTACCAATCTAATCCACTAAAGAGGAAAAGCCAAGACAAACAGCATTACTGCAAACATCCACAATCAAGTAGCTTTTGTCTCTCAAATTAAACCGCCCCTCCTGTTTTTGTTTTACCTTTTACTATGTGATAAATTGCAAACATCATCTGATTCGAAAAGCATTGAGTTTTTGACAATGTGTTTTGCTTTTCCTTGTTAATGGAATAGACAATCACCCCTTTTTCTTGTTAATGTTTTTTTCTCTCTCCTTTCCTCGCTCCTCTCTCCTGAAGCTGTGCTCACATTATCTTGGTGTGCAGACAGGAGTTTGAGCTGGTGGTGGGGCTGAGCAGACAAACGTCCTAATTACTGAATCGGTGATTCATTCAGCAGGCGCACAGAGTCCTGCAGCGAGAAATGATTATTGATTGAAGTAGTTTGGACACGTGCACTTGCTTGCACACACACACACCTCTTTGTCTTTTTCTCATACACAGGCAGGCATGCGCACACTCACACAATTTAAGTGGGATGAACAATATTTGTGTTAATCATGTCTTGTTGTAATTGCAGTGTCTGGAGTATGATTAATCTGATGTCTTTGTCTTTCTGTAATGAGATTTGACTGCGCCAGAACGACTTTGAGCTTTTCCTTTTGCCTGTGCAGTCACACAAACACGCACACGCACATCTCCTCTCATAGACATGCACACATTTACACACCCTTTCTTCGATAATTAGATTTGTTTAGTGTGGGGTTTGATTGCTCTAACCAGACTGATTTTGAACAGAGTTGTCAGGGCTTGTTTAGGGCTGTCAGCGTGACTCGATGTGGCTTTGTGTTGACTGTTGGCTCTAGTTTTACAGTATAATTGACTACTTGATGGCTGGTTTTGACGTTATTTGCCTCACAGCGTGGTGATTTGCTCAGCTGGTATTGAATGGGGAGCTCTAGGGTTTGATGTGAACAGGATATTTAGTCAAGTTGACATTTCTCTCTCCATAGTTTTTCAAAGGAACTCTGGGGTTGCAGCCCGGGGATTCAGCGCTGTTCATCAATGGCCTGCATATAGATTTGGAAACACAAGACATCTTCAGGTACACACAAAGAGCCATTTATTGATATACAGTTTATTATTATTTAGATACTAGGCTGAGTATTATCTCTTTTGCTGTAATCACAGCACAGAAATGCGTTTGTGTTGCATTGACCTCTTGCAGCTTATATTGCGTAATCAGTCAAGAGCTGCAACAGTTAACTAAACAACAGAAAATGTTATGAGTCAGAGACTATTTTAAAAAGCTGTTATCAAATGAAGTCATGTTTAAAGTAAAAATCCCATAATATTAGTCGGTTTGATTTAACATTATATTGAGCTAAATATTTTTGGGTTTTGGACTGTTGTCTTTAATTAGTTAATCAAAAATCAAAGATAATTGGCCCTGTCCAAAGCCAAGCGTAAAGAGGTTCAAATGATTTTTATTTGTGACTAAGGAGAGCCGCAAATTCTTGCATATAAAAAACTGAACCCAAAGAATATTGTGCAGTTTTGCTATTGTAATAGCTAACAGATTGTGTTCTGTCAAACGTTCAATCAATAAATTGATTTCTCATTGTATTTTTAATAGATCAAGTACTCGTTGTATTTTTAATAAATTTAATATAGAAATATCAAAGTTGCAGTTGTATTTTTTAAATTTCAGTTGAAGTCACATTTTTAAAATCTGATTTCAGTGTTTTTTCAACTTAAAGTCAATTCTTACCTGCTATTTAATGTTTAAAATAAGCAAGATAAAAAAGAGAAAATAATGAGCACTAGTTATGCATCTCTTTTAAATAATGTGTTAGCAGTCTAGATGGTACACATATGTATGAGCATTCATGAGTACAGAAACGCACACACCTCCCCAGCTAACTCACCTCTGTTACCTGCAGCGTGTTTGAGGTGCTCCGTAGCGAGGCGAGGGTGATGGAGGGTCTGCGCTCCCTGCTAATTGAGACACCCTTTATTCATGACATCCTGAAACTCAACGTCCAGCCCTCTGACTCTGACTATGCTGTCGACATCCGCAACCCAGCCATCAGTGTAAGAATGCTCATGTTCACACACGTACCACTAATAAGTAACTACAGAATGTTCCAGCAAATGAGGGACTTAACTTAAAATAAGTTTGGAATAAAATAGGTTGTGTCTGAAAGATTTTTATTGTGCAATCAAGTTTCTATCTGAACCAATTTGGAGGCATTTCTAGCTCTCCAAATTGTGGTCCTGCTTTTCTTTCACCAGCAGTCAAAAGCAATTTCTTGTTGCCTCCTGTCTGCTGAGTCTTCACTTTAAATCTCATTTAAACCATTTCCCTTTCCCTCCATTCTCCTTTTTAGTGGATTAACAACTTGGAGACAGACCACAGGTACAGCTCGTGGCCATACAACGTGCAGGAGCTGCTCAGACCAACTTTCCCCGGGGTCATCAGGCAGATCCGCAAGAACTTTCATAATCTGGTAATATCACAGCTTATTAATCAGCCTCCTGTGAATCTGAATAGATCTACGTCTTTGTGAAAAATACTAACATATGTCTGTTCCAGGTGATCATTCTGGACCCGGCCCAGGCAAACGCTGTTGAACTGCTCAGTGTCGCAGAGATGTTTTATGCTAATAATATACCCCTGAGGTTGGTGTTTTCATTGACAAGATAGTAGTGGATTGCACGCTTAGTAAAATTGATTCTGAATTTGTTGGACATTTCATATACTTTCTCAGGAATTAATTATTAACTTTTATCAATTTGTATACACAGCATATAATTTTGTTTTTCCACAGTAACTGCACAAACCAGAAAACTAAAAAAAGATGCTGCACTGCAGTCGGAGTCAGTAAAAATGTGTAGTTAAAAATCCATTTTAATTTAGGAGTTTTGTCAGGGATGTTTGGAAGACCTTTGATACCTCGCTGTATGTGGCATCTTGGGATGGTCAGTTTGTTTGAATACTGATGAAGCAGGCAGCATGCACTCTGCATTTAAACTGTTTTTGGAAACTTACTTAGACTGTGTTTGTGTTTTAGGATTGGACTGGTGTTTGTGGTGTCAGATGAAGATGATATAGACGGCATGCAGGATGTGGGTGTGGCACTTGTTCGAGCATACAATTATATCAGTGAAGAGGTGGACAGTCAGAGTGCATTTGAAGCTGTCATGTCGGTGAGTCCATTGTTCACAGACCATAAGATGTTCCCCTATGAGATTTTTGTTGTCTCAACAAACCTACATCACTGTTACTATCTTTGCATCCCATTCTTTCCTCGTCTCCTCTAGATGTTTAACCGTGTGCCAGTTGGTGGACAGCTAAGTGTTGGGGATGTAGTTAAAGTGCTAGAGAAGAAGTTTCCTTATGTGGAAGTCAGCAGTGTCCTTGGAGCCGACTCCAGCTATGACACCAACAGAAAGGTGAGTCAGGCTAAATACTTTTTTTGGTTAGTTTAATAGTCAGATTTGTAGCTTTCCATTTTGTTTTTAATATTGTAAAATTAAGTGTGTGTGTGTGTACAAATGAAGGAGCTTTGTGCAGAAGGAGAACAGGAAGCCAGAAAACAACTAATTTCAGATATTAAAGGAACAGTTTGATAATCACTTTCTTGTCAGAGTGAGAAAAGAAGATCAATACTGTTCTGGTATATTTGTGCTAAATATGAAACTATGCATGATTAGCCTAGCTTAGTATGAAGTCTGGAAGAAGGGGAAAATTACTTGCCCCAATCCCTCTAAAAGTCAGAAATACTCCTTTACTAAGAATTAAACATGCTAAATAAAACTAGCTGTTTTCTGCTGTTGTCAACCTTTCTAACATATTTCAGTGCTGTTGTGTGAGTGGTATAAATCATTTAACTCTCTTGAAGATATGTACTGTATTAGGTACGCCTGTTTAAATGCCTATTAACACAAATACCTAATCAGCCAATCACATGGCAGCAACCCAGTGTATTTAGGCATCTAGACAGGGTTAAGTTTAAACCGAAAAGCAGAATGGGGAAGAGAGGTGATTTATTTGATTTTGAATAGTTGTTGGTGCTGTATGGGCTTGTCTGAGTATCTCAAAAACTGCTGATCTACTGGAATTTTCCCAAACAACCATCTCTAGGGTTTACAGGGAATGGTCCAATGAGGAGAAAGTATCCAGTGAGCAGCAGTTCTCTGGCAAAAATGCTTTGTTGATGCCAGATGTCAGAGGAAAATGACCAAATTGCTTCAAGCTAATAGAAAGTAACTCAAATAATCAGTCATTACAACCAAGGTATACAAAAGAGCATCTCTGAATGCACAGCATATCAACCTTTGAAGCCAACTGACTACAGAAGCAAAAGACTACACCTGGTGCCCCTCCTATCAGCTAAGAATATAAAACTGAGGCTACTGAGGATCACCTAAATTGGACAATAGACAACTGGAAAAACATTGCCTGATCTGATGAGCCTTAATTTCTGCAGGAACATTCAGTTGATACAGTCAGAATTTGGTGTAAACAACATGAAAGCATGGATCCAGCAATTATCAGCAATTCAGGATGGTGGTTGTGATATTATGGTGTGGGGATATTTTCTTGGCACACTTTGGGCCCCCTAGTACCAACTAAATATTAAATGCCACAGCCTACCTGAGTTAGTGCTGACTGTGTCCATCCATTTATAACCACAATGTACCCATCCTCTGATGATGAGAACTATGTCACAAAGCTTAAATCATCTCAAATTCGTTTCTTGAGCATGGCGAGGAGTTCACTGTACTCAGATGGCCTCCACAGTCACCAGATCTCAATCCAATAGAGCGCCTTTGGGATGTGAAGGAACAAGAGATTAGCACAGTTGCTGACAAATCTGCAGCAACTGTGTGGTGCTGTCATGTCACTATGGGCCAAAATCTGTGAGGAATATTTCCAGCACCATGTTGAATCTATGCCACAAATAATTAAGGTGGTTCTGAAGAGAACTACGTGCTAGTACTAGGGTACTGGCAAGGTACCACTAATTAAGTGGCCAGTGATCTTCATAAACATTACGCTCAAAATGAAAACTAGTAAAACCAGCTTGGAAACCAAATGGTGAAAATCTAAGTTTTAGGTTTTGATTGGTGTTGATTAGTGTCTAAGATATCTGTTTCATTTAAGTCTGTATAATGTAGGAGCAAAATTCATTTTGTCTGATTTGTACTGACCCTTTAACTGTCGGCACACACTGGTTTTTAAAAAACTAAGAGCTCTTGAAGATCTGACTTGTTTAAAAGCCTTTTTTTAACCAGTGAATAGACTTAAAAACAGACTGTTACAGTAATCAAACCTGCAGGGTTCTCTGGAAGCCTAACAAATAAGGCTCTGTTTTGTTGACCTCTGTGAGGGTGCCATTTTTCACGTTTGCTTTAATTACTGTAATCATTTATTCATTTCTCTAATTAAAAAAACTAAACCGATAACGTCTCTTTCCGCCTCCTCTTTTAGGAAGGGCGGGCATACTATGAACAAACAGGAGTGAGTCCGCTTCCTGTGGTCATGTACAATGGTATACCTTACCAACATGAACAGCTGGACCCAGAGGAACTGGAAACTGTCACCATGCAGAAGATCCTGGAGACCACCTCATTCTACCAAAGAGCAGTTTACCTGGTCAGTTGCAACACACACACGCATGAACACACAAAGAGCTTAGATGCATAATACAGCTTCATCATCTCTTTTATTACAAAATATTGTAGAGGTTTTGGGGAACAGTGATGAACATTAACCTGATCTAGCTTCTTTTAAATATATTGCATATTTCAAAAAGAACATAAACTCATCAAATGTTTCAGTTTCAGCATTTGGCTTGTTAGCTTTTTGTTATTTTAAATGCTTTGCTAATAACTGCATTCTGCTTTTAGTTTCAATTTACACCGCATCTTAAAAAAATTTTCCTCTTCATTCTACCATGAACTTCAAATATTTTCTATTTTTTTTCAGTAAAATGTGTTTTGCTTCATCTAAATCATCTTAATAGGCTTCCATTAATTTGTGACTTTGCAGGTGCAGTTTTTATAGCAGTTATTTGTGGAGTTTTTAATTTGCTGGACCTACTACAAAATTGGAGTGTAATGTAAAAGGTAATAAAAGCAGTTAAGGCACTGAATAAAGTTAACTTGCTAAAAGTACACTTTCTGTCTTTGTAGTCATAAAATAAATTCTCTTTTCAGCAGGATATTTGTAAGAATGCCATCTGTCATTTTTCCTCATTTAATGTCAGCCCATCACTCAGAGGAGCCAAATCTCTGAATTGGTTCTTTCAAAGGATTTCTACGGAGTTTAAACACAGCAAGCGGTGTTTAATTTGGTGGCTACACCAGTATTACTGGTCTGCACAGTGTTGGCCATCGTATGTTTTCTCCTTTTTAATGTTTAACTCAAACTTTTGAAAGAAAACTTTCAGTTGCTACACAAGCATTAGCAACTGCAGTGGAAAGTCCATTAACATTAAGAACGGCGTTTAAAGATATGGCTGTGAGCAGGGAAAGCTCACAGAGAACGACCTTCTGCATCACCATCAGCTCTGCATTAACAGTGAGGACTGTCCTCTCTGACTTATTCCTTTAGGTTCATATATTTTGTCTTGTTTTACTTGCAGGGTGAGTTGGCTTCAGACCATGATGTCGTGGACTTCATCATGAACCAGCCCAACGTTGTTCCTCGTATTAACCCCAGGGTGCTGTCCACCAGCAGAACATACCTGGACCTATCTGATACTAGTGAGTAAGCATGTACACATTAAGCAAACACACTGAATCCTTAATTTCTGAAATGTATATCTAATATGTTGCTATAATGTTTTTTCAGATGTTTAGTAAGGTTTACTGTCATCAAAGAAGTTTTGCAGTAAATAAGTAAAGACTATAAAGGGTTATAAACATGGACTTTCTCAGAAGTTCAGGCAGAACAACTAGAGAACTTTTCAAAGCTATGTGTTCTTTAACCACCACAGCTTCTAGTTAGACTCAGTTCAGTGGGTTTAATTGCATTTGATTAATTTGGGTACATATTTAAAAAATATTCAGTCTATTTTGAGTTGCACTATGCTGTATGTGAGCAGTAAAATGGAAAAACTGAAAATAAAAGCAAAACGAAAATTTCTGATGATTTCCAACAGCTCCTGCTGTTTGGCCTGCTCACCTGGTATATATATAAATGTGTATAAATTGAAATACAGATATATTTGTGACATCAAAGATATTTGTTTCACGCAGCCCAAAAATTACCACCTTTAACATTTGCTCCATAAGCTACACTTAACTTCTTTTTTCTCTTTTTGTAGACAACTACTTCATCGATGATTATGCACGCTTCTCAACCCTAGACACAAAAGAGAAGAGCACAGCTGTGGCCAACAGCTTGAATTATATGACTAAGAAAGGTAAGAGCCATGTGGCAGCTGATCATAAAAGAAAAAAACACTGAACAGAAGAGCATGCTTGTGGATTTTTTTTTCTTGTCACTTGTGAAGATAAGATAGCAATCTTCAAGGCTAAACTCTCTCCTGGTGTATTCTCCTTCTGTCCTCTCCTTCTCCACTTCCTCCTCTTATTCATGTGTTTTTAAATTTCCCTGCATCAGGGATGACCACCACCAACAGGCATGGTAATCACCCCTTTTCTCCACATTATTCCTCCTCCTACTCACTTGCTCTTTTTTCGGTTTTCTGTTAACGACATTGTTGGCACCGTGTTTGTGAATCCACCACCACTCCTCCATCTGTGTTCCAGTCTCAAAGGACACAAATGACTAATAATTATGCATGTGATAATTGTGCATCATTCTCCAAGCATGAATCCTAAAATGTGCTTATATAATTGCTCACCATCGCATTGTTCCATGTTGCTGAGGGGAAACATGATATTTCATCCTGTGTGATTTATTGTAATTGCATGAAAAGTCGGAAGGGTCTGATAAAGAAGCAAGATTTAGAGCAGAGAGCGGCAAGAAGAAAGTTATTTTGTCTTTTCTGTTCTTTCTTACAACTCTGTATGCAACTAATTTAGATTTAAGTTCACCTATATAGCAAGACTTCACTACTTTATTCTGACCTTGTGTCCTTCTTCTTGTGTGGTTGTCAGATGATGGTTACATCCGTCCTGTGACTTTCTGGGTAGTGGGAGACTTTGACCAACCCTCAGGACGCCAGCTCCTTTATGATGCCATCAAACACATGGTACAAAATTATATCTTTTTGTCTAAATGTAAAATTGTCCCTTGTATTCTTCCCAAGGGGTCACCACAGCTGATTGATTGGTAATTTGGCAGAGGTTTTACACCGGATGCCCTTACTGACACAACCCTCCATGGTGAGAGGGGCTTGTGTCCCCACCTGGAATCGAAGCAGGGAACCTTTTGCTTGTAAGGCGAATGTGTAAAACACTACACCACTGTATAAAATGTTCTTATGCAAATTTATATCAAACAAAATGCATGAAAGCTATTTAAAAGAATTTAGATTCTATGATTAGTGTGAAACCAGGAGATACTAAGCTTAGCTTAGACTGGAAACAAAACCCTGCCCACTGCCTCCTTTTAAGGTCACTATTTTACATGTTACATATGACCTAACCACAACTTGATGTTCTTATGCTGCAGTTTTTGATTAAATAAACAGTAAGCCTGTAGTAACCTGCAGTTTCTAGATAGATGACTTTATTGTTGCAAAATTGGATGGCGAGAATGCAACAAAGCAGAATTCTGAAAAGTAAAACTGTTCCTTTTATCCTTTTTTAGCTGTTTTTAGAGCTCACAAACATTAAGTAATCAAACATAGCTAGTTTAATTAACTATTGATTGTATAAGTTTACACGTAATAAATATGTATACAGGGTAGAAAAGGGGTGAAACAGTTTTGAAACCGAGATTGAAATTGTGATATAATGTCCACGGTATCGTATCGCTGTTAGATCTTCCTGTACAGTGATGCCCATGTGGAGCTGTTAAAGTGTGCTAGTCTGTTTAAAGATGGGTCGGGAAACATGTGAACTTGACATACATCAGAACAGAAGAAGGTACATTCGGCTCTCCCCTTTTCCCTCTGGGCTTAACACAGGAGATGAATTCACATGTGTGATTTGGCAAAGATTTTACACCGGATGCCCTTCCTGGTACAACCCTCCTACCACTGACACTAGGAGTACACTGACTTGTGGGCCCCCCCAAAACCCCAAGCTGGGTTTGTTTTCTCCTGGTATTGAACTGGGGACCTTTCATTTCGTGTTTTTTGTTATTCATCCTATCAAAAGAAAAAAGCGTGGTTTTGGGGCCTTGGTATACCCTTAAAATTATAAAATGCTTTCTACTGTCTCTAAATCTTTGGGATTAACTTTAGTGAAGTTTACTAACTCTAATCTGCTGTACAACAGAAAACCAGCAACAACGTCCGGCTCGGGATGATCAACAACCCGTCAGCTGACCTGTCTGCTGAGACGAGTCGCGTGGCCAGAGCAATCTGGGCCGCCATGCAGACACAATCTGCCAATAATGCCAAAAACTTCATCACCAAATTGGCTAAAGAAGAGACCGCTGCAGCCCTGGAGAGGGGTGTGGACATCGAAGAGTTCGCTGTCGGGGTGAGAGGGTTACAGAGAGCATAACGTAATTTATACAGAATGACTGAAAAAAATTGTTTTCTTCTGTTATTATTTGTGAAATATTTACCCCGTGTCAGGCAGGCTCGTGACTGAATTAAACACTTAGCCATCCTACTTTGTTATTCCTAATTTGTTTTAATATCAGCTGCCTACAAGTTATCTATTTTTTCCTTCAGGGTATGGATTTGTCACTGTTTAAAAGTGCATATGAGGCTCCCAAGTTTGACTTCCTGCTTTCCCACGCTGCTTACTGCCGAGATGTGCTCAAACTGAAGAAAGGACAGAGAGCAGTGATCAGCAACGGAAGAGTGAGTCATAACTTTTAAACCTGTCCTAGAAGTTGTATAGGTGGTTTAAAAATGTACATCTTCCCACATGTACGGTTGTTATTTCAGTCAGTATTTTTGTTTCTTCTGTACAGATCATAGGTCCATTAGAGGAGGTGGAGGTGTTTAACCAGGATGACTTCCTGCTTTTGGAAAACCTCATCCTGAAGACTTCTGGAGAGCGCATCAAAAGCAAAGTTCAGCACTTTGGAATCGAGGAGGACAGGTATTTTAATTTTTTAGGCTAAACCTTTTCAGGCTCCTCTTAGAAGTTTACAGATGAGCTTCTGAGTTGTGTTGAGCTTTGAGAGTTTACCCTACATTTTCCTCAGGGCCAGTGACCTTGTGATGAAGGTGGACGCTTTGCTCTCATCTCAGCCTAAAGGAGAAGCCCGCGTGGAGTACGGCTTTGCAGATGACCGCTACAGGTAAAGATCTAATACTTTACCTACAGGTAAAGTTTAATACTTTCAACTGAATACCCTGAATAGTGAACACCAAAAAAGTCAGTATTCCTTCAAGGCAATCTGACAGTTGATTTCAAATATTGACTAACTTGAAGAGATGTATTAGAGTTAGTTTTTAAATCATCTACAGACAGCCAGAATATCTTAAATATGTTTAGTTTGCTTGACTTACTTGTGATTTCCTGTTTGTTGCCAGTGCCGTGAAGATCCGCCCTAAGGAGGGAGACGTGTACTTTGATGTTGTTGCTGTGGTAGATCCAGTAACGAGAGATGCTCAGAAACTTGCTCCTCTTCTTTCGGTAGGTTATCTGTGATCCCTCATATGACTGGTTGGTTCATCTTTTGCTGTCTCTAATTCAACTGTCCAGTTGATTTGTTTGGCCTCATCATATTTCTAACCTGGTCTTTTTTTGTCCTCATAACACCTCCTCATCATCATCATCTACAGGTTATGAAACAGCTAGTAAACGTCAATCTGCGTGTCTTCATGAACTGCCAATCCAAACTGTCAGAAATGCCCCTCAAGAGGTGAGAAAACAAGCTGCTCTCTGGATTGGATACTGAAATTAAAGGTCCTGTTATACCTCTAGCCTTTCTGCTCCCTCTCCCAGATCACTTTCAGTTTTTGCTTTAGTTAAGATGCAGACTCCTCAAATAAAACTATGTTGTATGTTGAAAAGCCAAACCAGCACTTTAGATACATTATATGAACAAAAAGTTTTGGCCCACCAACACATTGCACCTACAGGATCTTGAGTGACATCTAAATCCATAGACATGAATATGAAATTGGTCCCTCCTTTGCAGCTATAACAGCTTCTACTCTTCTGGGAAGGCTTTCTACAAGATTTTGGAGTGTCTGTGGGAATTTTTTCCCCATTCATCTACCAGAACATTTGTGAGGTCAGACACTGATGTTGGATGAGACAATCTCCGTTCTGGTTCATCCCAACAATATTTAATGGGGTTGAGTTCAGGGCTCTGTGCATGCCAGTGAAGTTCTTCCTCACTTAATTCATCCAACCATGCCTTTATGGACCTTGCTTTGTGCACTGGAGCACAGTCCTATCGGAATAAAAAGTGACCTTCCCCAACCTGTTCCCACAAAGTTGTAAGCATAGAATTGTCCAAAACATCTTAGTAAGCTGAAGCATTAAACTTTCCCTTCACTGAAACTAAGGGCCCCAGGCCAAACCCAGAAAAACAACTCCATAGTATTATAAATACTCCACCAAACTTTACAGTTGGCACAGTACAGTTAGGCAGGTAACATTCCCAGACTCATACAGACTGCCAGATAGAGAAGCATGTTTCATCACGCCACAGAAAATATTTCCACTGCTCCAGAGTCCAGTGCATGCTTTACGCCACTCCATCCAATGCTTGGCATGGTACTTGGCTATGTAATGCTTGCATGCAGTTAGTCAGCCTTGGAAACCCATACCATTGATGCTCCTGGCACACAATTTTTATGTTGATGTCAGTTATTATCATTAACAATGCAGTTATTAAATCAGCAGAGTGTTGGTGACACACACTGAGTGCCTCAACATTTGGTGACCCTACTCTGTAACATTATGTGGTCTGCCACTTTATGTATGAATTCCATTTCGCAATAATAGACTTACAGTTGATGGTGGAATATCTAGGAGGGTCGAAATTTCACACAATTACTTGTTGCAATGGTGGCATCATATTACAGTACCACGCTCAAACTCAGTGAGCTCTTTCAGATGACCCATTCTTTCACAAATGTTTATAAAACCAAAGGTCATGGCTGGGTGCTTGATTTCAGATTTTATAAACCTGTGGCAGTGGGGCTGAATGAAGCACTTGAATTCAGTGATTAAGAGGTGTTGCCCAGTACTTCTATCCATATAGTGTACTTTACCATAAAAAATGATCAAAACAACTTTAAATAATCATAAAGTAAAGGTACTCTTCAATTTTTAATTAACATTTTTTTATTGTCTATTCCTAGTCATTTCAGCATCATCAGAGGAACATTTTTGGATTAAACTGTAACAGCTGCAATGTTTTCTGATACTTTTTACTGTATCACACCGTTTTACAGTTTTGGCTTGCATAGTCATGGAGACAGATTTGTAGACTACTTACTACCTTTATCAACTGCATCAAATAGTCTTTTGATATTGTTTCACATGGTGAAAGCTTTAGAGAATGCTGCTCAGTGAACCTTAAAACAGGATTGTTTTATTAAGTCAGATTATGGCATAAAGGCTCCTCCACCTGTTATGAAAGTCAAACTGGTTTCTGCTTATGTATAGATTGATTCTCCCTTGTGTGTCTTCCAGTTTTTACCGTTATGTATTGGAACCAGAGGTGATGTTTCAGTCTGACAGTAGTTTCTCTCCTGGGCCCATGGCTAAGTTCCTGGACATGCCTCAGTCTCCACTCTTCACCCTGAACCTCAACACTCCCGAGAGCTGGATGGTTGAGTCTGTGCACACTCGATATGACCTGGACAACATCTACCTGCAGGAGGTAGAGCAATATGTCTGGCTGTGTTTGGTCAGGATCACTGGTGGTGTAGTGAAGAGTGTTTTACTTATCAGTTTCCAGCATTGAACTGTAACTTGCATAGATAATATAAGTTCCTTATATATTGAACATTTTGGGAAGTGTTTCCCTTCCTCACAGAGACCTCCACTGATTTGGAAACTATTATTGCTGTTTTGTCTGTGGACCCCTGGACACTGATAATTTTGGTTGAACTCAAACTTTCCTGGAATTGTGTTGTTGCAGGTGGAGAACATTGTAGCAGCAGAGTATGAGCTGGAGCATCTTTTGTTGGAGGGTCATTGTTTTGACGTCAGTTCAGGTCAGCCACCACGTGGTCTCCAGTTCACCCTGGGAACTGCATTTGAGCCTGTCATTGTGGACACTATCGTCATGGCAAACTTGGTAATCACTTCAAAATCTGAGTCCTTCATCTAGTTAAATCTTTACAGGACAAAGCAGCTGATGTGCAAACAATTTTGCTTTGTCATATTTTGATGCTTTCCTACTTGACAAAGAATAAATTATTTACTTCCTGAGAAAGTTATATTCTTTTAGCTTTAAACTGTAAATCTCCTTTGTTCTGCTCTGTAGGGTTACTTTCAGCTCAAAGCCAACCCAGGTGCCTGGAACCTGAAGCTGAGAAAGGGGCGCTCTGATGAAATCTATAAGATTTACAGGTGATAATGTGAAGAATTGGCTTTATTCACAGAAATGGTCAGCAGTCTTCTTTGCTCCTGGATCTACAAATTAATCAGAAAATCTCGTTTTAACATTTCTTTTCTTTTTCTGTTGCAGCCACGACGGCACAGACTCTCCAGCAGACTCTGATGACATTGTAGTCGTACTGAACAATTTCAAGAGCAAAATCATTAAAGTCAAGGTAAGTTCCTCTGTGAAGCAGTGACAGCTGTCTGGTACAGAAGCACAGAAACAGTGGTGGGAATCTTCCCTTCAGGGCTGTTAGCTGGATTTAAAATTTCTCTTTGGATAAATCCAGTACGGAAAGTTGATGAACAGAATTTCCAGACTGCTCAATTTCTCAAGTTTCTCATAAATTTTAACGAGTAGCTGAGACTCCAGTCTGAAACGAACTAGTTTGACTCAAGCTGAATAAATATATAGTATGTGCACAAATTACTAGAGTAAAATCAGACTTCTAACTGGCATATTTGCATATCATGAATGTGGCTCCATACCAGTACATTTTTTAACTAAAAATTCAAGTTTTTTCACATTAAAGAGCCCGTATTGTAGTTTATGTGCCTTCTCTTTTCCTTCAGTATGTTATATAGTGTTTTGTTCATGTAAAAGTTCTGAAAAGTTAAAGAGCATACAATCCATGGTAACCCCATTGCCTCAGTAGGGCAGATATGATCTCCTCTCCTATACACTTTTTATCAAAATATACTTTATGGACATAAGTATTGGGCCGTACCTTTAATCATTGAAGTCAGGTGTTTCTTTCATGCCCACTGCCACAGGTGTATAAAATCAAATACCAAGCTATGCAGTCTGCTTTTACAAAACTTTGCTCAATAAATTTGAGCATGGTACTGTAATAGGATGCGGATTAATCCTCTGTGGTGACACCTTGTGAAAAGTACAAGGGAGCAGCCAAAGGTACAGTACTGCAGTAGGATGCCACCGCTGCAACAAGTCAGTTCATAAAATGTTTTCCCTCCTAGTTATTGCAAAGTGTTTAGGAACCACAGCAACTCAGCCATAAAGAAGCAGATTGCATAAAGTTATAGAGTGGGGTTGCTGAGTGCTCAGTTCCAAACCTCCCCTGACATCAACATCAACACAAAACTGTACTGGGAGATTTATGGCATGTGTGTCCAGGGCCAAGTCCCAAATGGAGTGGTGTAAAAGACACATGGTTGGACGAGTTTGGTGTGGAAGAAGTTAACTGGCTCTGAACTCGTCCTCATTACCTTTGGAATTAACTAGAATGGAAGTTGCTACTTAGACCATCTCATCCAACATCATTGTCTGTGCATCTACTGTACATGACCTCACAAATGGGCAAAAAGTCCCACAGACACGGTCCAAAATGTTGTAGAAAGCCTTCCCAGAAGAGTTAAAGCTGTGCTAGCTGTAAAGGGGGAACCAACTCTATTATTACAAGCTTTTATGCTCTGAGGGCATCTACCTTTGCTTTCCAGTGAGAAACATTTCAGGTGACTACCTCATGAAACTCATCCAGAGAATGCCAAGAGTGTGCAAAGCAGTAATCAAAGCAAAAGGTGGCTATTTTGAAGAATCTAAAATATCAAACATGTTTTGAGTCATTTCACACTTTTTTCTTCACTACATAATTCCATATGTGTTCATTCATAGTTTTGATGGCTTCAGTGAGAATCTACAATGTAAATAGTCATGAAAATAGAGAAAAACCATTAAATGAGAAGGTGTGTCCAAACTTTTGACTGGTAGTGTAAATAAAATTGAATTGAAATTAATTTAATTAGGGTTTGCTTGGGTCAGAGTGACATAAATCTAATCAGTGCAAGGCGCTGAGGAGATGTCAGCATAAATATTACATTACAGTACACCAACCAGGCATGCACCCTTCAGCATAACCAGAATGGCTACAAGTTAGTTGTGTCTCCAGCTGTCTGTGTCTGTAACACTTAAAACATTTTTGAATATACTGAAGGAAAGTAAAATTCAGTTCTCAAAATCAGGAAAATAAAAAGACCACAAACTTTTATGTGACTAAAACATTATGCAAGGTTTTCACATAATGATCCCCGGCCTGCAACAAGTGACGCAGTATCCCCCCCATGTCTGAAACCCTGTATCTGAGGAACTGAAAACTGAGTGGATTACTCTCGTTTTTGATGGCAACGTCCCCACAGCAGTGGGAATTTATCAGTAGCTTTGATTGTGTGCCCACAGGACAGAGCTGTAGATATTGTAATGCTGAGAGATAAACTGAAATTGCACTGAAGCAGCTTTCCTTAGCATTTAGAGAATTTAGCTAGCTCCAGGGTCTTTTCTTCTGTTTTCTGTTTTTGAGTTACTGAACAAAACAGCATATATGACATACACTTTTGAACTCATGTGATCATGTGATATTACTATGATCTTAAAGCCAATACTTAAGTTAATGTCAGAAAAAAATATGTTCTATCAGACCGCTAATCTTCATTACAAGTTTTGGTCCTTCTGAATCTGAGCCACATTAATATTTCAGATACACTATATTTTCTCCTGGTGTTTACAACTGACTGGGTTATAATTACATCTCAATCAGGTCCAAAAGAAGCCAGACAAGTTCAATGAGGAGTTGCTGAGTGATGGGACTGAGGAAAACGACACCGGTTTCTGGAAATCTCTGACCAGGTGCAGCTAATATCAAAATTGTAGTTATTTGTTTATTAACTGAAACTGAAACTAAAACAATGTGTCAGGATTTTTAAAAAATTTATTTATTTTATTTTTAAAATCTTAAAAACTGTCAAATAATCACTTTGTATGATGGTCTTTCAGAGGTTTTACAGGGGGAGGGAAAGCAGAGGAGCCGAAGCAGCAGAAGGACGATGTGATCAACATCTTCTCTGTGGCCTCAGGGCATCTGTACGAGAGGTTCCTCAGGTGAGTGTGAGAAATATGACCAGACAAAGAAGAGGATTGTTGTTTCAACAAAAATCCTTAAAAACCTACATCGCTTCTTTTTATTTGTGCAAAGACTATTGATTTTAGAGCCCTTTTCTTCCTAGCTATGATGCCACCAGTCTTTTTATTTTCCTCTTCTTCTTCCCGCTCAGGATTATGATGCTGTCAGTTCTGAAGAACACAAAAACTCCCGTCAAGTTCTGGTTTCTCAAAAACTACCTGTCTCCCACTTTTAAGGTAGGATTTTACTTTGTCGTTTTATGTTTGCCACTGGCGTTACTTCAAAACTCAGCCACAGCTTTTTCTCTGTCCAGCAGTAATGTGAACTTCAGGAGTTGTGAAGATAAAGGTTAAAAAAAATGCAGCGGGGATCAGATTTTTATCTGATTTTTTTTTTAAAAGTAATCTTTAGTGTTCTTCTTCATAACTCCTGTTTTCAGTTCATGCTTTTAGTTTTTATGCTTTCTAAAAATAATTTGTGTGGGAGATACTGTTGGCTTCAGAATGTCTTGCAGTTTCACGGAGGTTTCAAAACAAGTGTAACAACATTATGCTACAGGAAAAAGGAGAGATGGGGGATGTATTTAGTATTTCAGTAAAAACATACTATTTGTGCAATGCTAGTGTAATGAAAGAATGCACTACTGTACATTTAAATTATTCACAGTATATCATACTGCACACAGTACAAGACAAGAGGAGCATTTATCTTCAGTTTCAACTCTGATGGTCTCACTGTCAAAGTGGACTAAACCTTCCTAACTCTGCCAAATATAGGTGGTGTAAAGAAATATGTCATCTTACCGAATATGTTTTCCTACATGAACTCTGCACAGAATCAGGTTGGGGTGTTGTCTGAAAAAAATGCCGTCACATATAGAACACAACAGGAAAGGATCACTTCAGATGAACTTTCACTACAGGAAATACTGTTTGGTGCTTTCTGGGTACAGGGTGCAGGGGGCAGCACACATGAAACCTGCTTGCTAGGGGTGAAGACACTAGAGTATTAGTTTCTCTATTTTCACTTCACCAGCTAATGTGCATTCTGACAATCTCATGTGCACCTCCATCTAGTCATTTTCTGAAAGGTTCAGAGCTGCTGTGCATGTGTGAAAACAGCATAACAGTTAAAAGCTGTAAACAACCACAAAAATGACAAATGCTAACATAAAGCATTATTTTCTGACACACTAATTAAGTCCTAATTAAGTCCATGGCTCAAAGGAACCTACCATACTGTCATATGAAAAACTAAATATACTTAATGATTCAGTAACTTGTAAAACCAGCTTTAGCAGCAATTACTTGAAGTAATGGTTTTCTGTAAGACTTTATCAGGCTCTGACATTGTTGTGGATGAATTTCTGCCCACTCTTCTTTATAATGTTGCTTTAGTTCATTGAGCTCTGTGAGTATTCGTTTAAGCACAGCTCTCTTAAGGTCCCACCACAGCATTTCAGTTGGGTTGAGGTCTGAACTTTGACTGGGCCATTGCAACACCTTGATACTTTTCTTTTGTCAATTTGCTGCTGTGCTTGTTATCATTGTCCTGTTACATGACCAAATTTCAGCCAAGTTTTAGCTGTTGACCAAATGGCCTCGCATTTGACTCTAGAATATTTTGGTATACAGAGAGTTTATGGTTGACTGAATGACTGCAGGGTACCCAGTTCCTGTAACTGCAAAACAAGCCTGAATCATCACCCCAACACCACGTTCCGCCTTCTCTGGCTTTACATGTGTGTTGGTGAGCCTTCACAGCCAATCAGCACTAGGAATGAGCTGGAGAAAAGAGAGCGTGTTAAAAGATTATAGAAAAAACAATAACCAGATGGTAGCTGTGCTGGCACACTGAGACGCATAACAATAGTTAAAAACTTATAAACCTAAACCATTATTCTTGGACACATTACTTAAACCTGTGATGTTTGCATTTTTCCTGTTTTCATTTCATATGCTGGCTCCATAAACTGATCAGTCATTAAACTTTGATACCCCATCATATAATGAGTATTTACTGTAGCTGAGTCCACATGTCACAATATTTACATAGTCTTTACTGCAGAGGCTCAGCAGTTTTCATATCATGATTTGGAGCAGCCATGAGAATTATGGAAATAATTTTATTTCTTTTTTATTCCTTTGCATGTCTTTTGTGCTGTTTACATGGTGTTTATTACATTATACATCTTTCCTATTTGTATGTTGGGGTGTTTAAACCTTTTTATTTTTTCTGTTTAAGTTTTGTTTAGTTCTGTTTAGGGATATTTTTGTAGTTTTCCAGTTTTCGGTGTTCTCAAAATTGAAATACTTCAGTCAGTAGTTAGAAGCTAGATGTAAAAAATAAAGCTCCTTTAAACACGAACTGAACGAATGGATTTACATATGCAGATTGTACCAGTTGGTAAACATCAAATATTTGAGTGTAGTTTGACTAAATCTGTGGATCAGTTGTCAGAAGAAAAACTTCCATGTTTTTCCTAATCCCTGTGCCTTTTCATGAATTTATGCCTTAGTTAAATACGGCCTATTATATCAAAAGTGAAAATACATTGCAAATACACATACTGACATTCCTGCTTTTGTGTGTCACCATCTTTTAGGAATTCATTCCCCATATGGCGAAGGAATACGGCTTCCAGTACGAGTTGGTCCAGTATAAGTGGCCCCGATGGTTACACCAGCAAACTGAGAAGCAGAGGATCATCTGGGGCTACAAAATCCTCTTCCTGGACGTGCTGTTCCCTCTTGCTGTCGACAAGATCCTGTTCGTGGATGCTGACCAGGTTTGCACATATTTAGCTGTGCAAACACACTCATTCAGCCTTCATCTGTCCAAATGTTTGTTCTTGTACAACTCAGTAAAAGAGGAAACTGCCAGCTTCAGAGAACCTGTTAAATATGACATTCCTGGGGACTACCATAAAGTGCTGAAAGCTTTGGAAGTAGCTCAAGTTTTATGTGCAAGTCTGGAAGCTTGTGCTTAATTCTGCTCCACGTAACTCTCCACTGTCGGTTTGCATTTTGTGAATATTGGTCTCTCAGACAGTCAGGACAATTCATTCATCATTCAAGTGGTTTTATTTTTTTAAAAATGCTAAAAGTTTTCTCTAAAATGTGGCTTTCTGCATGATTGCTTCACACGATTGTTGGACTTATGAAGACTTTTTTTTACTGTTCTGTGCATTTTTTCATAACAGCCAGTCAAGCTGTTTATACCTCATCCTCGCTTTCAGATTGTACGCACAGACCTGAAGGAGCTTCGTGACTTCGACCTGGAAGGAGCTCCGTATGGTTACACTCCGTTCTGCGAGAGCCGCCGGGAGATGGACGGCTATCGCTTTTGGAAGTCGGGATACTGGGCGAGCCATCTGGCTGGACGCAAATACCACATCAGGTATATGCCAATTGCTCAGCAGCAGTGTAATAATCAAGTGTCAACAGCATCTAACATCAATTATTCACAAATGCACATTTTTGCTTTCTTTTTTCAACCATTTTAAAATTCTGTTTTCCACCTTCTGCAGTGCGCTGTACGTGGTCGATCTGAAGAAGTTCAGGAAAATAGCTGCAGGAGACCGACTCAGAGGGCAGTACCAGGGGCTCAGCCAGGACCCCAACAGCCTTTCCAACCTTGACCAGGTCAGTGACTGTCTTTTTTACTCTGTCCACATTTGACATCTGAATCCTGCAAGCCGTTATTATTATTATTATTATGTGTTTTTAGATTTATTTAATACTGTTTTAAGTTTTTTATATGAGTGGCTGGAACGCTTGTGAAGACTTTAGATTTTTGGTTGTTGAACAGCAGCCTCATTGTAATGTGAGGAGCTCGTCTAATGCTTTTCAACGCCCATGTTTACTCGTTGTTTTTTACTCTGCTTGTGATTTCATGACAACACATCAGTGGCTTTATGATTGCGACATTGTTCAGCAGCTATAAGAGTTCAGACTCTGATGTCCTTGAACACAACAACAGGACAAACTGCAGTCTCTGATTGCAACTTGATTACCACACAACTCAAAGAAAACATAAAGACAGGCAACAGTGAAAGTACACAGAGGAAGCAGATGCTGCTTCTAATGCTTGTTTGTACTTATTGGTTCAACCTTCATAACAATATTTCCTTTAGTTAAAGCTCTGTGTGTTCCAGTCTCTGCTTCTCTCAGTGGTATCTTTGTTCAATGTGGGTGTTTTTCTTTTTTCAGGATCTTCCCAACAACATGATCCACCAGGTTCCCATAAAGTCTCTGCCTCAGGAGTGGCTGTGGTGTGAGACCTGGTGTGATGACAGCTCCAAGAAGAGTGCCAAGACGATAGATCTGGTAATAGCACACTGCCTCTGTGTGTGTGGATGTCAGAGCTAGTGGGACGGGGGGAAGTTTTAATTTAAGACATCTGCATAGTTTGCAGAGAGGGGTGATGTTTTCTAAAGATTGTCATGTATCCTGACGGCCACTAGAGGGCAGGCAGGATTACCTCGAGGAGTCAGGATGAGTTCATTTGAAAGATAAAACATAATTGTGTTGTGGGATAGTGTTCTTATAGGTAACATATTTTGAAGATATGGAAATGTATTGTTTATAAACCCCTTTGTCTGTTCTGTATGCTCATGAAAACCCTCAATTTCTCTGCGCAGGAAGTGACTAAAGATTTAAAAGTCATGTTTTAACCACAAGCAGCATGGTGATGCACTGTTGCCTCACAACAAAAAGGTCCTGCGTTTGAATCCACTGGCCAGCTAAGGCCTTTCTGTGCAGAGTTTGCATGTTCTCCCCATGCTTGTGTGGGTTCTGTCTCCTGTCTACTCCAGCTTCCTCCCACAGTCCAAAGATGTCTCTTTAGGTTAATTAGTGAATCTAATTTGGCCATAGGTGTGAAAGTGAGCATGAATGTTATTTGTTTCTCTGTGTTGGCCCTGTGACTAGTGACCTCCCTTGGGTATTCCTCGCCAGGATAGGCTCCATTCCCGCCCACAACCCTGAATTGGATAAGCAGAAGAAAATGAATGATAAATGGTTTTAACCACTGTGTGGCCACGTTGGCAAGTTATTTAACTTGTAGTTATTTCACTCAGAGGGTAAAAACATCACACTGTAGGAATTAAAATCTGTTAAACAAATTCAAGTGCTCCAGTTTCATATGTCAGACTCATCATGAGCTCCAAATTAGAATATGTCAGATCAGTCGATTACCAGACACTTGAACTATCCAGTGCTTCTTGCTCTCATCACCTGTTTGATCACCAAACCACATAAAGTGGCTATGAAAAGAACTGTAAACATGTTAGTTGATTATTTTGTCTGTTTCTTCTCTGATTTCTCTAATGTCAGTGTAACAACCCAATGACCAAAGAGCCCAAGCTGCAGGCTGCTGTGAGGATCGTGGCAGAGTGGACCGACTACGACCAGGAGATCAAACGCCTGCAGGCCAGAATCCAGGAGGAAGTGAACCACACAGCGAAGCAGCAGGGCACAGGTACTCCACGCTCACAGCAGCCAGTGTGTGCAGCTGCAGCCTCTGCATTAATCGCTCTGACTAATGTCCCCCTCTGTCTTTGTCCCTTTGTCAGATGTTCACACAGAGCTGTGATGAGGTGCTGAACTGGACTCTGTTTAAAGAGTCCGCTTCAGGACGACTTTCCTCTCCTGCCTCGGGGACTGCTGACAGACTGACCACACAAACCAGCGTGAAATGGTTGAAATAATGTTAAATTTTTGTTCTTTTATAGCTTTTTGTGAGTGTGTGGGTTCAAATGGTGCGAATATATTTTGTGAAGTAAATCATGCGAATGTAATTTTTCCTTTTTTTCCCCCTGTAGTTAATGTCAGTCTGTTAGCTTGCACTGTTTGGGATTCTGGTTCTGGCTGTGGTAGAAGCACAAAGGGAGAGAAGGACTTCAGAAAATCATACAAATCACACTGCTGCTTTGTTTGGTGTTTATTTGTTGTCAAACATCTGGTGGTGGGAAAACTTTCTGATCACTCACTGAATTCATAACAGCCTTAACAAGCCTGTTTGGCTTCCGCTCAATTTGAATGAAGGTACAGGTACAGGAATGTAAGTGTTTAGTGCACAACCAAGGTTTTAAAGAAATATTTGTATAATGTAGAAGAAGAGTAGAAGCACTGCAGGTGTTTGACCTGAAAATAAACACCAAAATCAGTTGGACTGTATGAATCCCCAGATTGTTGTTAAGTAAAATTGTCACTGTGACTCTCAGGTAAAGATGTTGCAGCATAAAGTAAGAAGCAGATGATCGTTGTACTGTAAGGGAAGAGCAGCGTTAAGAGTGATTTCTGTTTGTTGGGAACATCAATGGATTTGTCATCATCTTGTTTTGACTGTCAGATATTTTTGTTAAATAAAATCCCAATAATTGGTGGTCCAGTGTATTGTCACTGTTTCATGTTTGCTTTCAGGTGATGACAGTTTTATGTGAATTTGAAATATTTACTTGTGTATTCTGCTAACCCACAGTGCAAGGGTACTTCAGCAAACTAGTTAGCAAGCAGGAATATCGAACCAGCTAAGGACGAGATAACCTGGTGAGATGTAGAAAGACAGATAAATGTAATATCAGGAATTCCATCTCTCAGGCTTTGGCTGTATGTCACAAACTGTCACCTCCTGCCTTGTGTTCTCATGCTGTCCAACGCAAAATAACAGGAAAGACCCTCTTTTTATGAAAAAGTTAAGAATGAATGAACATTTTATGGGATCTTTTAACGGACTTGGCTACAGCCAAATGGTTCTAGAATAAAGGACGTCTACCTTTTCTAATTTTGGGTCACTGAAACTAAAAATACTGCTTTAAATGGTTTGCTCCAGTTTCATTGATGCATCACCAGGTCAGTTCAAAGATCGGCTGCTCCCTTGTATTCTCCCCATGGGGGATTAAATCCGCATTGATAATTTGACAGAGGTTTTACACCAGATGCCCTTTCTGACACAATCCTCCATGGTGAGAGGGGCTTGTGTCCCCCACCTGGAATCCAGCTGGGGTCCTTTCACTTGTAAGACGAATGTGTAAACCGCTACTTTACAGGGACACTTCTTAATGGAAACTATAAATAACCAGAACACATTTTTCCCCCTGAATTTTGACAAAAATGGCCCAAATAGGGGTAGGTGCCAATTTTCAGATGGCAACTGTTCCTAAACTATTAATCCAGTTTTGATGAAATTGGGCTGTAAATTGGAACCATATCAAGTATGAAATATAGTTTTATTATTTCTGTTTGACCTCCACTCTCACCTTGGATTTGACCTTCCCAAGATCGGGAAATCTGTAATGCTGGAAAATAAAGTGGCACATCTTTAAAGCATATTGAAAATAATCAACAAGTAATATTTTTTGTTTTCTTTTACAATATGCTGATGGGTCCTCGGTCCCACTGTCAGAAACATGCATAAGTAGCGTGCTGGAGGTCATTTTGTGCTCCTCCTGTTCCTCCTTGCACACGGGAACACATGCTGGTCCTGCCGTTGGGCTAATGCCCTTCTACGGCCTTGTCCAGTTCTCCTAGTGTCTCCTCCACTCTTAAGACTGTTCTGGGAAAAGGGAAAACTTGCAGCTGCTCCTGGAGTTGGACAACCTGTGCAACCCGAAAGAGCTCACTCAATTCAAATGTGGTACTGTAATAAGATGCCATCACTGCAACAAGTCAGTTGGTGGATTTTTCTCCTCTCTTAGATATTCAACAGTCAACAGTGTTGTTATTACAAAGTGGAAACACAGAAACCGCAGCAACTCAGCTGTGAAGTGAGACAGCACATAGAGAGTGGGGTTGCTGACTGCTGAGGTGCATAGCGCGTAAAGGCCGACTGCTGAGTCAATAACTTCAGCGTTCCAAACCTCCTCTGGCATTAACAGCACAAAAAATGTGCCCAGCAGCTTCATGGCATGGGTTTCCATGGCCAAGCAACTTCATGCAAACTTTACATCACCGAGCACAATGCCAAGTGTTGGATGGATGGAGAGGTGTAAAGCGTGCCGCTACTGGACTATGGAGCAGTCAAAACATATTCTGTATTGTGACAAATTATACTTCTCTATCTTACAATCTAATGAATGATACTGAATTCTGTGAATGCCAGGAGAACGCTACCTGCCTGACTGCATTGTGCAAACTGTAACATTTGGTGGACAAGGAGGTGTGGGCTTGTTTTTCTGGGCCAGGGCACCATAGTTCCAGTGAGGGGAAATTTTAATGTTTTAGGTTACCTTCAGTTGCTCCCTTGTTCCAG
>VUQH01010155.1:6490-17740 GCA_015106775.1 Etroplus canarensis
CCCCCCCCCAGGATGTAAGAGAAGCCATTCATGTCAGTGAAGTAAAAACCAGGCTCAGACTGGGTTCTCTGAAGGGATCTAAATGTAGACTGCTGTAATTAGGAAAGAGGAAGAAGCATCTCTTTGGTTTCAAAAGAAGTGAAAGGCATATTTATTCAATGTCGCGCGCTGTGTGTGTCGGGGGGTGGGTTGGGGTTTGCTGCTACAGTCATACTTGGTCTGGTATGACCTAGACCCCACGTTGCTGTACGACGGTCATTTTGATGCTTTCACCGCTGTCGCCGCTTTGCTTCTGTCGCTCAGTTTTGAAGTTCGTTCAGTGGTAAACGACTGCAGCGCATGCTGGAGGGAAGCAGCCGCAGAGCAACAGGAAGGAAGCCTACACACTGACAAGACATGCTGCTTTCACTTCACAACAGCCACCACATTAGATGTTGTGATTGTTATTTAATTTGAGCTCCAAATTGAGGTCAGACTGCAAGGAGCTATGCACACAGTCTCAAACTGATATGGGGAAAGAGTTTCGCTGCATACGCAGGCGGCCTGCAGTCCAGCTGAAGAAGCGGGCAGCTCTCGCCGCTTTTGGTTGTTAAGGAAATAATGCAGCACAAGTTTCACAGATCGCCCATGCTGATACTGCTACTGCGTCACTCTGAACTGAACTTTTCTGCTCTCCTCCCAAACGCAGATCGACGGAAGCAGGTTGTTTAAAGATGTCAAGGCCTACTACGCGGCAGTGAAAGGTGGGTTCTGGAAAGCATGTGTAGAAACTTCACTCTTAGCGCAGGAGAGCTGCTGAAATTGGGGAAGTGACTTTCTTCTATTTTCGTATTGACTTTTGCAATCCAGTCTGCATCGCCCGCTTGCACAGGAACACATAGGATCCTGCAGGACCGAAAAGAAGCTGACGCAGCACTGCATATGTGATTCATACCTCAGAAGCCGTTGTGCTTTTGGTGCTGTCAGCTATTGTTGCTCCCGCATTGTCAATTCCATTCAGGAAACCAGTGTTGTTCTGACCTTTGCAACGTGGGTGTAGCAACATCACCACAAACCTTTAAAACAATGTAGCTATGGGGTTCTTTGTGCTGCAAGAACTTGGATAAGTTTATCCTCATGAAGTCATGACTATTTTTTAAGATGTATGTTTTGTTCTTCCTCTCTACAGCCGTGCATGAGACATCCAAGCGGCTGTCCCAGACGCTGAAAGACATCTATGAGTCAGACTGGAATGGAGTGGAGGACCTTGCTGTTATTACAGATGTATGAATACCATGCATTGTTTTTTTTTAATGTGTTTCAGCCACAGATGGTGTTAAGTTTTGGGACACAGTTTTGGTAATTTTGCAATTGGGTTTAAATTTGAACAGTTAAAATGTAAAGGAAATGCAGACATTCAGCTTGAATTCAAGGGGTTTGACAAAAAATTTGGAGCCATTTTTTTACACAGTCCCTCATTTTCAAAGGCTCATAAGTAATGGGACAGACTAACATAATTTTAAATATAAGGACTGCTTTTAGATGAAAGTCTTGTGCATTCAGTGACTGCCAGAAGCCTAGAACCTGCGGACATCACCGCATGCTGTGTTTCCTCGCTTGAGATGCTCTGCCAGGCCTTTACCGCAGCCGCCTCCAGTTGCTGCTTGTTTGTGGGCCTCTGCCGTCAGTTTTATCTTCAGTAACTGAAAAGCTGCTCAGTTAGATTGCGATCAAAATTCTTGGGTTCATTTTGCAGTATTCTTTGGGTCATTATCCATTTGTACTGCAAAGCGCCATCCAGCCAGGTTTTCAGCGTTTGGCTGAATCTGAGCCGTGCCTTCCAATATGTCTGACAGATGATGTGGTATGCTACAGATCATGGGCTGTTCCTTTCTGCCTCCATACTTACGAGTTCATCTTATTTTCATCTGTCCAAAAACAATTTTTTTTCGAGAACTGGGTACGCTCTTGGCTAAAGGGCTCAAGGCATCTCTTGATTATAGACTGTAACAATGACACACCTTCCTCCTCAAGAGTGTTCTTGACTTGGCTGGATGTTATGAAGGATTTTTTTCTTAACCAAGTCAAGGAATCTGCAGTCATCCAGTTTCACCGTCCAGGTCTTTCGGTGTTGCTAAACTGGTCAGTGCGCTGCTTCTTTTTAAGCTCGTACTACTTTTGAGTCTCTGAAAATGAGGGACTACGTTCAAAAACAGCTGTAATTCTTAAACAGTTAGTTTAAGACTTTGTCAAACCCCTGTAGCTGAGGGTGATGCAAGAAAATAACAGCTCATGAAACCAAAACGATGAGCATAAAGATTATAAAATTGTTCCCAGACATGAGGATGCCTGAAGAGTTGTTACAACCAGCTCAAAGGCCACAACGAGGAGTAGAGTCGCACCCACACGTCAGGAAGATTGACAAGTATTTATCAAACTGAATAACAAACATGAGATGTGTGTGAGTCCGTGTCGGTAGCATAAGGTGGTGCTTGGGTGGGTTGTAGAGAGCTGGATGTGATGTGCAAACCAAATTGGAACACCAAAAAAAACCCAAACGAGGAGCATGTCAAAGGGTCGGCCCAGGCGCCATCATAAAGCTGGACAAGAGTAGTGGTGGTGGTGGTGGTGGCAGCAGCGAGTAAGTCCAACCCCCCCCCCCACGTCTCCCGGGGAACATTCGGAGGCGTAGTTTAAATAGGCCCGCTGAACACCGGCCAGGTGTTTGGCGTTACCTCCCACCCCCTGCACGGCGGCACAGGAACAGCTGAAAAATTATTCACAGCTCACAAAGGCTTGGGGCCGTAACAGCTGGGAAATGATTCACTGACTTCTTGAAAATTCACAATAGAGATTTTCATCAGTATTTCACCATGCTGCTCAGAGGCAATAATGGTTTTGCACTACATTATTCATGAGAACAAGACCATGCAGTGTAGTGGTTTACACATCTGCCTTACAAGCGGAAGATCCCTGGTTCGATTGCAGGTGGCAATAACGTCAGTAACGTGTATATCAGACGGTGAAAGTTAGACTAATGATAAAGAGACTAGCAGCAATGTGGCAACCAGAGCCCACGGAAGTCAATAAAATTTACTTGTAAAGATGAAAAACCTTTCATGACAAGCAGTGGGAGAGTACTGAGTTGAATTACCCACCAGACCCTGGAATGTCCACTAATGAATGTCGGCTATAAACCGAATGCTGATGAGCTTTACATGTGGACGGGGCAACTATGACACTGGGCACACTGTGGGTGAAGCTTTCCATAATGTGCAACAGCGGTTACGAGCTTCCTTAATGGAACAGTCTACTGCTGAGGTCAAGTTTGTTGCTCTGAGTTTTTCCAGTTGCAATGATGTGGCACCAACTGTGTCTCTTAGAGTGAAGACTTGCTGTGGAACGACTATGAAGAGAAGCTAAGTGACCAGATAGTCCGCACCATGGAGAACTATACAAGCCAGTTCCCTGAGGTCAAGGTAACCCAACTCTGTTTTACTTGAACGAAATCCTGCAGAAGTGCATAGGAATGCTACGGCAGCTGTTTTGGTATCTGTTAACGTCTTCTTGATGGATGGTGGGGTGGGGTGCTTTTTCAGGAACGAGTTGCTAAGCGCGGCCGCAAGCTGGTGGACTACGACTCATCACGTCACCACCTGGAGGCGCTGCAGAGTGCCAAGAAAAAGGATGAAGCTAAAATAGCCAAGGTGGTATCACTGTTAAAGGCCACATCACATAGACGTGAAGTGTGTCGGCTCATAAATAAGTCTGGATTCGGCTGTAAGTTTGATTTACATGTTCTTTCAAACCATCTGCAACAGGCCGAGGAGGAGTTCAGCAAAGCTCAGAACGTCTTCGAAGAAATCAATAACGAGCTGAGGGAGGAGCTGCCCATTCTCTATCAGAGGTACGGCTCACTGCCCTCAGCAGTGAATGAACAGTCCTGGGTTACAGGAATCTCAGTGGAATTTCGGTTCATGAGAAGATAAGTGTAGGTAGAATATCATTGTGGGTCTATATTGTCACATATTTAGACCATATATACAGTCACAGAGAGAGTCCTCACAGGACTCTACGCTCTACGACGTAGGGATTAAGAGGGTAATTTGCGGCCAGGTGCTGCTGCCAAAATTCCCTTGATTAATCATCAGCCGGTGAGAGCACCTCTGCAGAAGCAGAAGTTTTGGCAGTTTGCTGCTCTGGTGCATTCAGGTGTGTGCTAACACAATGCCACAATATTCCCAGCAAATTCCCCCCCCCCAAGGTCAGAGAAACTGCTAAAAACCCCAAGGGCGACATATCAGACTCTGCAGTCCTCAGTTAGGAAGTTTAATGTTAAATTTCATGATGGTACAATTAGAAAAAAGACAAGTATGAACAAGTATGGAAGGCTCGCCTCCTGAGTCTTAGTTAACAGGTGGACCAATCAGACAGGTTTTTTTTAGCAAACTGACACATACTAAAACTAAGGACATTTCCTGTATACTTTTAATTTATTTCAGTTAGTTTTCATTTTTACCAGAAGTGTAGTCTTAATTTTTATTTCAGTTAGCTATTTTTTTTCTCACCTAATTTTGAGTGAGATCTGCTATGATGTATGGTTTGGAGATGGAGACAGGAAGCAGAGCTGGAGGTTTCAGCGCTGAAGATGTTGAGATTTTCACTGGGAGTGAGCAGGATGGACAGGATTAGAAATGAGTACCTCAGAGGGACAGCTCAGGCTGAGATGGTTTGGACATGTTCAGAGGAGGGATAGTGGATATATGGGACAAAGGGTGTTGAAGATGGAGCCGCCAGACAGGAGTAGAAGAGGAAAACCACAGAAGTATCATGGATGAAGAGTGCTGGTGTAACAGAAGAGGATGCAAGGATAGGGTGAGCTGGAGGGTTGATCCGCTGTGGTGACCCCCGACAGGAGCAACTGAAAGAATTAGAGCAACATGCTTGCTCTAAATCAGGGGTGTCAAAGTCGCGGCCCGCGGGCCGCTTCCGGCCCCGCCCCTACTTCCGGTCGCCGAGTCAATGTCAAAAATATCATGTAATTTGGCCCGTGGGCCGCGACTTTGCCTGCTCTAAATAAACCATAAGACTTCTGGAACATTCTCCTTTGGACAGTGAAACCAAAGTGGAGATTTTTTGTTTTCACCAAACAACTGTCAAGCGCCGTGGTGAAGTAATGATGATTTGGGCACCTTGCAGTCCTTGAGTTGGTCATGAACTCCTCTGCATATCAAAATATGAGACCATTATTCGACAGCTAAAGCATGGCCAAAATTGGGTCATGCAACAGAACAGTGATCCCAAGCACAGATGTTCCAATGGCTCAGTCAAAGTCCAGACCTCAGCCTGATTGAATAAAACAAATGCCCACAAACCTCAATGAACTGAAGCAACATTGTGAATAGTGGCTGGAAATTCCCGAACAATGTCACAGACTGAGTCGTACAGAACATGATTATTAGTTATTCATGGGGTGTAATGAGTTTTTCACATGACTGTGTATGAAAGGATTTTAATTATTTTGGAGGGTTTTAAGCCTCTGTGTAATACAGAGGTGAGATGACAGGTTGTATACTGCTTTTGTTTAAAGGTATATTAGCAACATAACTAAGCTTGATTTTTAAGGAACGTGTGGACAAAATAAAATGGTTTCCCTCCATCTGTGTAGTCGGATAGGTTGCTACGTGACGGTCTTCCAAAACGTTTCAAACCTGAGGGATGTCTTCTATAAAGAAATGAGTGTGGTAAGATATCGCACACATTCTTCAGTTTTTGTCACTCTCACGCTGTTGATCCAAACTGAAGGTAATCTGTGTTCCTGCATTTCAGCTGAACCGTGAGCTGTATAACGTGATGAAGAAACTAGAGTCTCAACACTCAGGCAAAGCTTTCATAATCAAGGGCCTGAACAGGTAAGGCGTTCTGTTGCAGATGTTACGTTATTTGTGGCTACAGTGTTCCCAACAAGAAAGGTCTTGTCACAGACAGCTGTGAATGTGTTGTTACTCTTACAGCCTCTTAAAAGCCTCTTTGTTCTGCAAACCTAAAACAAAAGATGAGAAAATGACAGAAGCTGCTCACACATTTTCTGAAACAACCTCGGTAAAAGATCTGACATTTCAAACAGACGGTTTTCTTTGACCGTACCATTCATCCAGCCTGTTTAAATTGGCAAGTAAAGTCCCACTTCTGTCCAGTATTTACTCTTTCTTTTGGTCTCCACCCACTTGCACGTATAATCTGGTTATTTTTGTACAGTGGCTTGCAAAAGTATTCACCCCCTTGGTGATCCTATCTTTTTTTATTGTGTTACAGCCTGTAATTCAAATAAAGATTTTGCACGAAACGGTCCAAATTGGGGAAGTGAAATTCTTTTTTTGGAAAAAGAAATCTAATAAATAAACCATGACATGGTACGTGCATAGGTTCCTTTTCTGTGAAGTCCCTAAATAAGATCTGGTGCCACCAGTTACCGTCAAAAGTCACATCATTAGTTAAATAAGGACCACCTGTGTGCAATCTAAGTATACATACACTTGTTCTAAAAGGCCCCAGAGTCTGCAACAACACTGTGAAGACTAAGGAGCGCTCCAGACAGGTTAGGGACAAAGTTGTAGAGAAGTACAAATCAGGGTTGGATTTTAAAAAATGTCTGAAACTTTGAAAATCCCGCAGAGCACCATTAAATCCATCATCACAAAATGATAGAATATGGCACCACGACAAACCTGCCTAGAGAGGGCCATCCACCAAAACGCACAGACCAGGCAAGGAGGGCATTAATCAGAGAGGCAACAAAGAGACCAAAAGTAACCCTGAATGAACTGGAACGTTCCACAGCAGAGACTGCTAGATCTGTCCATAGGACCACTATAAGCTGTACACTCCACAGAGTTGGGCCTTATATAGTCAGAAAAAAGACATTGCTTACAGGAGAAAAAAAAAAAAAATCTACATTTGGAGTTCCCCAAAAAGCATGTAGGAGACTCCCCAAACATATGAGAGAAGGTCCTCTGGCCAGATGAGACTAAACTTAACCTTTTTGCCCATCGAGGAAAACGATGAGAGGTGTGGGGTTGTCTGGTGCCAGCTGAACACCACTCATCACCCCAAGAACACTGCATAGGCAGGGACTTGGGAAAATGATCAGAACTGAAGGAATGATGGGTGGTGCTAAATACAGGGATGTTCTTCAGGAAAACTTGTTTGAGGCTGCCAGGGATTTGGGACTGGGACGGAGGTTCACATTCCAGCAGGACAATGACCCTGAGCACACTGCTAAAGTTACACTGGAGTGGTTGTTAATGTGTAGGAATGACCTATTCAAAGCCCAGACCTCAATCCAACCGAGAATCTGTGATAAGGCTTAAAGATTGCTGTGCACCAGCAGAACCCATCTAACCTGACGGAGCTGGAGCAGTTTAGCTTTGAAGAATGGGCAAAAATCCCAGATATGCCAAGCTCAGAGAGACTTGATGAATACATATACACACACTGCTTTTTTTAAATTAAATATTTTAAATGATATGTGTGTGTGTGTACATGTAATTTTTTTCACTTCACCAAATTGGACTATTTTTGTGTAAAATTTTGTTGTAAAATCAAAAGAAAATATCCTTTTTAAATTACAGGTTGTACTACAAAAACATAGGAATAACACCGGGGGGGGGGGCGAATACTGTTGCACACCACTGTATATCTTCTTTTTTTGCTGACTAATAATTCTTCTGAACTTCACCAGCTTGTGGCTGACTCTGGTTGGGACGGCTCACAGGCCAAAAATAGCCACTCATGAAACCAAAACAACGAACTGAAAGATGCTAAGATGAAACTTAAAAGTGTAGGGGAGTTTAAGAGTTGGGAAGTAATTCAGCATGGGTTTTCTTGCACAAGAGAGATTCCCATGGCTTTGTCACTCTGTTGCTCAAGCGTGGAAAATTGTGTTTGCACTTGTTTGCTTATGCGTTTGAAACGACTGCAGGATGACCACACAGCCTGGTGAGGTGAAGGTGTTACATACATAGCCTAACAAGCAGTCTTGCCTTTGAAATAAGTTACACGCTCACATGAGCATGGGTGTGTCAAAGTGTTTGCACCATTACACTGAAATAACACTCTGTTCCTCTTGAAAACAATGTAAATGAAAAGCCCTGACCGCAGTTTCTTTCAAACATGCATGCTGATGAGTCCCCATGCTTCTCAGAGAACAGTCTTCAGATAGATTCAAACACCTAAAGCTTTTTGGAAAGTCGCATCAACTCTTAACGTGGAAAAAATAAGTTTTTAAAAAGTCTGTTCTAACTGTGGAACACAGAGGACTCTTGGATGTGTTACATAATATTGTTTGGCCCAAATATAGCCCAGGTTTGCAGTGGTTGTTAGGTTTTTTGGGTCACCTTAGGACTTCACCGACAGTGTTAACTGAGGGTGAAGGCCAAATGTCAGGTGTGTTGTTACCCCTTTGGGTCTTTGCCAGGGATATAACAGAGTCAAAAGTACCACAAGTAGCCCGGATTAAGCCCAGATGTGTCTGCTTAACTCTGTGCAGGAAATAATAAAATTAAATAATGAAGGCATTTTGGAGCAAATGACATGTCGAGTGTGTCAGCGAGCTCTGTCTGAGTTTCAGATCATTACTCCTTACAGGAAAATGACCCAAAACATAAATCTGTAAATACCAGGAATGTAGGCCTGCTCTAAAGTGCCCTGACAGGCCCCCTCTTTGAATTCAGAGAACCTCCTGCGAAAGAAATGAAACTCGCTGGTGAGAGGAGGCATCCACACTTGACAGTAACTATAAGTTTATATTTTCCTGCAGCAATAGTTTCAAAAGTGTGCTGCAAAATATTAGTTTAAAATTTTACTATATGGATACAGGTATCGAGCAACCTACACATTACACATGTGACGCCCATTCTAAATACATAGGCGTTAATATGGAGTTGTTCCCCATTGCAGCTGTAAGAACTTCCAGGTCAAACATTGATTTTGGATGAGAGGGTCTGGCTCACAATCTCCATTCTAGTTCATCCCAAAGGTGTTGAATGGGGTTGAAGTCAGGTCTCTGTGTGGGCCGGTCAAGTCCTTACCAAACTCATCTAACTACACTTTCATGGACCTTGCTTTGTGCACCCCCAAACTGTTCCCATGAAGTTGGAAATATGGTAATATCTGAAATGTCCCTTCTTAGGAACTCAGGGGCCCAGATTATTTATCTGTAATAGAATTTTATAGAAGACCCACTGGGTGTTAAACACATCCAGATCATCTACACCAGAATCTTATTCAAAGTTGTTGAACTGCACTTATGTTGTCTGTGACACCCCACAGTAAGAAACACTTGCTATGAAGGTGTCTCTGAAGAAATGTTCACACAAACACACACACACACACACACACACACACACACACGGGTTTCTTGGGTTTGGAGCTGCTGTCATGGCCTGATATGGAGGAGCAGACACACTACTGTTTGAAAAGATCAGCACTAATCTGACAATCAGTCAAGTTAGAACCTGCCGTCCATGATGCTGTAAAAGACATTACATTTCATACATTTATTGACTGTAAAACTTGGAGGCTCTGCTGATCTCAGTTAATGGCACTGGGTCGCCTCCTTCCCTGTCCTGAGATTTGTAGATATGAGTAAACATAATAACACACTGCAGATTACCTTCCACAGGAAAGATGGGCTTTCTTTCTCTCTCTGCTGGAATGTTCATTTTTAACTGACAGGATGTTGTGCTGTTACATTTTGGCATTATTTAATCTTTAAATATTGAACTTATGCGACACACCTGGCCAAATGGCGCTAAGTGAAAGGGAGATGTAATTTTGGCACGTTAAATTGGCATTTACTGGTTTTATTGTTGCGTTCAATTTCAGTCTGTATGCTGCAGTGTTTGTGACAATGAATGAAAAATAATGTACCTTTGTTCTTTTGAATAGCACAACAAGCAAGTCAAAGAAGAGAAAGTCCCTGGTTATCTCCAATCCCATCCCCTGCAACACTGCTTTCCCAGCTGACCACGTCTCCATCCATTCCTCCACCCAAAATGGCAAAGACGCTGCACCCTCTTCTCCTGCCCAACAGACTCAAAGCTTTGCCGAAGAAAGCAGTGCCCAAGAAGAGAGCGGTGTCCCATCCAAGGATGTCAATTCTTCCGATTCTGATCTCAGCTCAAATGGCACCAGCTCACCCAAGAGGCAGTCTGTATGCGACAATGAGAACAGCGACAGGAGTGAAAGTTCAGAGGCAGCAGAGGCAGAGTCTTCCGTAAGCCAGTTGGATGATTCCACGGTGGAAGATCCAAAGTCAGAGGATGCTAGCCAGGAGGTCGCCAATCCCTCGGAGCCAGCAGACAGTGATACCCCACATCAGGATACTGAAAGCGAGCCACCGTCAGAGGAGCCTAAGACCAAACCTCCACCAGTTCCAGCCCCTCGCGTATCCTTCCGCTCCACAGAAGGAGGTCCCCGCTTAACTGCTAAGGAGCAGGAGGAGTCAGAGGAAGCATCAGTTGACAAGGAGACAGCTGAGTCAGAAGATGACTTCGCTTCCCACAATCCACCAGGCTTTCTATACAAGGTACACAGCAATGTGCTCTGCTTAAAAGCAGCTGCAGCTGATATTTCTATAACTAGTACCTGTTTGGGGAAGAGTGTAAACCATGGTTTTTTGTAGCTTTAATTTACAGATATTCCCTAAATACATGACAATAAATATATACAATATTAAAGTTAGAATTAGATTTAGGTTAGGGTAAGAGGTTGACATGTTGTTTTGATGATGAAACTGAGAGTTGGGAATAAATGAATGTCAAAGAAGGTGCTCACAAAGACAGCCAAACAAACATCCCTGTGTATATGTGTGCTCCACCCCCTACACACAGAGTGGAGCAGGGAACAATCACTGGTATAAACCTGAAATTGGTGTTGTCCCCAGCAACACACCCAGAAAGACCCTGAGGAGGTGATGGTACGTACCGGAGAGAAGAGGAATGAAAGTCACTAGAAGCAAGACAGAATATATGTGTGGGAATGAGGTGGAGTGGTGAAGATGCAAGGAGAAGAGGTAGTGAAGGCGGATGAGTTTAAATACCTGAGGCCAACCATCCAGAGCAATGGACAGCACAGAAGAGAGGTGAAGAAGAGCGCAGGCAGGGTGGAGTGGGTGGAAACGAGTGTCAGGGGTGCTTTGTGACAGAAGGATAGCAGCAAGAGTGAAAGGGAAGGTTTACAAGATGGTAGTGAGACCTGCTATGATCTGAG
>VUQH01010156.1:6231-31712 GCA_015106775.1 Etroplus canarensis
TAAAAAATATGTGTGTATATATATTATATATATATATATATATATATATATATATATATATATATATATATATATATGACAAAATTCACAACTTGTGTTTGATCCAAGAATTGACTTAATACATTACTAAGCACCTTGTTAGAGAACAGCAAGTTATCCAAAAAGTCCTGAAACACTGAATAGTTGGACATGTGCATTCAAAAGTGTAGAGAAGGTCAAATTAAATTCACCTGTAAAGATTATAAGACTACGTACATACGTGTGTATGTATATACATCACGAATTCCAGAAAAGTTGGGATGTTCTTTAAACTTGAGCAAAATGAAAACTAAAAGATTTTCAAATAACATAAGCCTATATTTTATTCACAACAGAACATAGATAACATAACAAATGTTTAAACTGAGAAATATTACAATTTTATGCTCATTTCAAATTTGATGCTTGCTACAGGTCTCAAAATAGTTGGGACAGGGGCATGTTTACCATGGTATAGCATCTCCTCTTCTTTTCAGAAAAGCCTGAAGATGTCTGGGCATTGAGGTTATGAGTTTCTGGAGTTTTGGTGTCGGAATTCGGTCCCATTCTTGCCTGATATAGGTTTCTAACTGCTGAAGAGTTTGTGGTCATCTTTGACGTATTTTTCGTTTAATGATGTGTCAAATGTTCTTTATAGGTGAAAGATCTGGACTGCAGCCAAGCCAGTTCAGCACTCAGACTCTTCTATGACGAAGCCATGCTGTTGTAATAGCTGCAGTATGTGGTTTTGCATCGTCCTGCTGAAATACACAAGGCCTTCCCTGAAATAGACGTCGTCTGGAGGGGAGCATATGTTGCTCTAAAACCTTTATATACCTTCATAGTTCCTTCCAAAACATGCAAGCTGCCCATACCGTATGCACTTATACACCCCCATACCATCAGAAATGCTGGCATTGAACTGAACGCTGATAACATGCTGGAAGGTCTCCCTCCTCTTTAGCCCGGAGGATGCAGCGTCCATGATTACCAACGAGAATGTCAAATTTGGACTTGTCTGACAATAGAACACTTTCCCACTTTGAAACAGCCCATTTCAAATGATTCTTGGCCCACATGACACAACGGCGCTTCTGGACAATATTCAAATATGACTTACTTTTTGCATGATAGAGGTTTAGTTGGTATCTGCAGATGGCAGGGCAGATTGTGTTAACCAACAGTGGTTTCTGGAAGTATTCCTGTGCCCATTTAATAATGTCAGTGACACAATCATGCCAATGAGTGATGCAGTGTTGTCTGAGGGCCCAAAGACCATGGACATCTAATAAAGGCCTTCGGCCTTGACCCTTACGCACAGAGACATCTCCAGTTTCTCTGAATCTTTTGATGATGTTATGCACTGTAGATGATGAGAGTTGCAAAGCCTTTGCAATTTGACATTGAAGAACATTGTTTTTGAAGTATTCCACAATCTTTATGCACTCTTTCATAGTTTGGAGAGCCTCTGCCCATCTTTACTTCTGAGACACTCTGCCTCTCTAATCATGTTACAGACCTGATATCAATTAACTTAATTACTTGCTAGATGTTCTCCCAGCTGGATATTTTTGACCTTTCTTGCTTTTCAGCCATTTGTTGCCCCCGTGCCAACTTTTTTGGGACCTGTAGCAAGCATCAAATTTGAAATGAGCTCATTTAGTGGATGAAGGTGTACAATTTCTCAGTTTGAACATTTGTTATGCTATCTATGTTCTGTTGTGAATAAAATATTGGCTTATGTTATTTGAAAGTCTTTTAGTTTTCATTTTATGAGCAGTATTTGGCAAAGGCAAGACATCAGAAGACATTACAGTAAACATAGGTACCAATGCCCCCTCATGCTGATGGAGCTAGAAGAAATATTATCATACTGGCAAATACTGAAACTAAGGAGATTTGCTTCACATTTTAATTTTATTTTAGTGTATTTTGTAAGTGTACAATTTTGTTTCAGTTAGTTTTCTTTTTTCTCCTATAGTCTAGTTAATTGAGTTTAGTTAGCATTTTTTCTTACTTAAGTTTTTTATTAATGTTAATAATCTTGATTAGTGCTCACAAAACTCCAGGAGTAGTGAATTACATGTAATCAAATGAGTAGTTTAAGTACTTTATATTTACTTACTTATTTACTTTTTATTTATTTATTTATTTAGGATAGTGATTCAAATAGTTAAAATAACTTATCTGCCATTTTGTGTAATTAACCACTGAAACTACAGCTGAATATCTCTCCATCCCCAGTGACTCAGAAGGTAGAGTGGGGCACAAAAAGGCATAAAATAAAGCACTATGTGAATGGAGCTTGTAGTAAAAGTGTGCTCAGTTATAATAGAAAAGCACTCTTACTTTTAAACTTTACTGTTGTTTTTAATCATCCCAGTATTAAAGCTGACCACTGTGGAGGTTAAGTCCACTATAGTGAGCCAACACCTTCTGCCGCACATTTGCAGAGCCAAAGGGCAACGTTTCTCAGTGTTTACATAGAGACACCGTCATAGATTAACCTCCTCAAATTACTGATTATTGCTATTTTTGTCAAATGTTCAGAGAAGTTGTTGCATTGTTTTTAGAAGCTGTATTGCTAACTAGGTAACCCTGTGTGGTGTAATACCTACACTGCAATTTTATTTTATGTAAAATAGGTGACCAAAGCTGTCATATCATGCATGTTTTTTTTTATTTTTTGGTGGTGGTGGTGGGGATAATTATAACTCCTGATTTTTATTTGTGTGTATAATCCTAGAGGTGGACACTTTTTGTAATTATGGTGAAATGAATGCTAACTTGTAAAACTATGCTTTCAGAGTAGCTTTCCTCAAACTGCAAAATTATGACACGGTTAAATTTCAGATTCTTCAGGAGATTAGTCACAGTGAACAGCATTTTAGAAGTCCAGCTGTAATTCTTGATTGGATTGAGATCTGGGCTTTGACTTGGTCAATCCAGAACATTCACCTTGTTGTCTTTGAACCGTTTCTGTGTGGCTTTTGCTGTATGCCTGGGGTCGTTGTCTTGCTGGAAAATAAATCTTCTCCCAAGCCATTGTTCTCTGGCAGACTGAGTCAGATTATCCTCCAGGATTTTTTGCAATATTTTTCCGCATTCATGTTCTTCTCTACCTTTACAAGCCTTCCTGGGCCTGTTGATGAGCATCCACAGAGCATAATGCTTCCGTTACCATGCTTCACAGTAGAGATGGTGTGTTTGTGGTGATGTGCAGCGTCTAGTCTGATGTTCAGAAAGCTCAATTTTTGTCTCATTAGACCTTGGAGTTTCCCACATGCCTTTGGACGAATTCCAGGTGAGATTTCATGTGGTCTTTTTTAAACTGTGACTTCCTCTTTGCCACTCTCACAAGCAGCTTTGACTGGTGAAGAACCCAGGCAACAGTTGTTGTATGTAAAATCTCTCCCATCTGAGCCACTGAAGCTTTCAACTCTTTCAGAGTGACTCTAGGTGTTGTGGTGTCCTCCCTCATTAGTCCTCTTCTTGCCCATGTTCCTCAGTTTGTGAGGATGGCCAGCTCTAGGCAAATTTAGACAAGCACCATACTCCTTCCATTTCTTAATGATGGATATGACTAAACTCTGTGGGATGTCCAGTGAGTTGGAAATATCGTTGTGGCCATCTCCTGACTTATACTTTCAATTATCTTTTCTCAGAGTTGCTTGGAGTGTTCATTTGTCCTCATGCTGCAATTGTAGCAGGAATACTGATGAACTAGAGACATTTATTATAGTAATAAAAGGGTGAAACATCCAAGGAGGATGAATACTTTTTACAGGCATTGTAAATGTGGGACAAACACAGTGTTTGTGTGGGACACAGCAATGTTGCAAGGTAGTCTAAACATTTTAAATCTAACTTGCAAATACAAATACAATAGAGTTTGCAGGTTATGGATTAGAATTTATTTCACAGCTATTTCAGCTGCTGCTCTGTCTGTAATCATCTTTGGGTTAAGTAGCAATGCATCCATAGACTGGCACACCTTTTTAAAACCAGATCTCCAATTTTAGTCATTTTTGGCCAACTATGACTCACATATATACTGTGTCTCTTCAGGTTATATTTATATTAGAGTCGTATTTTCCCTTATGGAAAACTAAACAATAACTCGAGCAAAAGAGACAGAAGCTCTTATATACTCCTGCTTCATTTGTTGTGTGGTAGTTTCCATTATATTCAGCAGTTTCCACAAAACTTGTAACTTTCCCTGATGGCTATAGGATTAGCCAGGCTAGCCTTCACTTCACTACATAAAGCACCTTTCATGCTTTCATCACATATTTCAGATTAAAGCCAGACTTAAGAAGACTAAAGACCTAGCCAAAATGTGGGGCAAAATTTAGGACAGGGGGACAGGGGAGAAAAATGCTGTGCAGTTAGCGTGACCAGATGTCCCTCTTTATGTGGGGCTGTCTCACATAAAGAGGGACATCTGGTCAGCCTAATTGAAGTGGCTTTATTTTTTTTCAAGTACAGTTTCTTGGCCAGCCATAAGCCCATGCAGCCACAATGATAGAGCACTTTTTGAAACATTTTCTAGAATAATTTTGCCACTGGGTGTCACACTTTTCCCGTGAGCTGCTGATTGGCTGAAACTCTCTACGTGCCACAGTGACGCGCCGCTCTTTCCCACCATGCAACGGGAGATGTCCGAGGAAAGATGGCGGAAGGAGGAGCGGCTGATCTGGATACCCAAAGAGGAGAGGTCGCGGCACTGCTGAAAACACAGCTAAGAAAGGGAGACACTTGGTAAGACTTGACTGTGTCCTTTAAAAGGGCGCTGCGTGGCCGTGGGCCGGCTCCGGCGAGACTGTCAGCGCCACGAAGGGTGCGAAAGGCGAGCGGCCGGGCCGTGTTGACAGGGAGCTGTGTGCTAACGGTAGCCTGTCAGCTTCATGTGTCAGCTTGAGCTAACGGCAGCTTTCAGACTTCATTTAACAGTCCTAAATACCGTAGTCTTGTGGTTACATCCTCCGCTGTCATATACCCATTTCGCCTATTTTCTGGTGGCGTCTCATTAAGGCTACAGGGCGGGCTATTGGCTAGCTGTCGACCCCGTTGACGATCCGAGCCTGTCAGTAGGTTCATCCGTCCGCTTCAGCAGGGCGGAGTCGGAAAAGAACCACCTGTCAAAATCACAGAGCCAGCTGGCTAGACTTGTAGCAACCTGAACTCAACACGTCGGCTAAAAGCTACTCTTACAACTGCCTCCCAAAGACATATTTGTTTAGGGTACTGACTGCGAGGTAACCTGGTTATAGCTTTAACTGGGGTGACCAGATCCCAGCAAAGCAAAAGTGGGACAATGTGGGACACAGCCTGCATGTGTATGTATCAGCTGGCTTTTCAAATAACACACAATAGACTTTACAGATTCAGTTTTACTGTTGTCATGCCACAGTTTGCTTGTGCTCAGGTAGTTTAGCTTTCTATCATAAAGAAAGAATACATGTAACTGAGAGTGAGCCAAGGATTATACATTCAGAGAGCAATAGTAAAACATTTAGATCAAGGTACTCACTTAGGCATGACAAGTGTAATTCTTAATTTATTACACTCAGTCGTCCTGCTGTTATACTTTAGGTCACCCTTCCTACATTTTCTCAAGGTACACATGATCACATGGCATGACTTTGCCTTCCAGACACCATCGTATGTACAGCGGTTTAATCTGCAGAGGCTTGTGTCCTTGCCTGGAATAGAACGAAGGACCTTTTGATTGTAAGACAGATGTGTAAACCACTATACTACAGAGGCACTTCCAGACATCATATTTAAATGTTTCATGTACAACCATATACTGAAGAGCAGCCATGTACCTAAAAGTAATTATTCATTTAAAGTCCTTCAATCCATCCTCCCAACACCCAGTGCGAAATTTTATTTAATAAAATATCAAACTAGATGAGTCAAATGGCAGTAATACAAAGGATTAATATAAGGGAACAAAACCTCAAACAGATCTTGCCAGTGTTGTCCGTCATTACAACAACTGCTTCACAGTTGTGTTTGGTTTTGGGTTTAAATTCATCCGTATACTCTAAATTGGCACATCACTTCTTTAAATTCACATGTACTACTACATCTCGTTGTATTCTCCCTCTGTGAATTGGAAAAATAACTTTAATAAAGATTCACCTTTTATGCTGGTATAAACAGTTTTATATATTCTGTGTGATGTTAATCATATTGTGCCAAAATCTGCATAACCTTAAACTTTGGGTTGACTAATTTTCCCAGTCAGGTGTAGTGTCAGGATATAAGGTGACCAATGTGTTTAACCCCGCGTGTGCGCAGTTTGATCAACATCAAATAGAGCTTCTGGGCAGACAGCCCTCCCTCCTTTCATGGCAGCCATTGGATAAGAGCCAGACTTTAGAGAACTCTGTCATTTAGTGTGGGTAATTGAGAGGTATAGAACCAATCAAAATGCAGGACACTGTCTCAGTATGCAGGACACAGAAAAATAGATCAAAATCCTGGGCAGTCCTGCACAAAGCGGGACGTCTGGACACACTAGCTATAACCCTTGAGCAAATTACATGGTCACACCTTACTTTCTCAGAGATTATATATTCACCTGGTTGCCTTCTCTGCAGGTACCTAGTGGATAGTCACTGGTTCAAACAGTGGAAGAAATATGTGGGATTTGACAGCTGGGACAAATACCAGATGGGAGACCAGAATGTCTACCCAGGACCGGTTGATAATTCTGGTCTTCTCAGAGGTAAGACAAGTAATATTCTGGCTCCTTAGAAGTAGTTTATTAATACATTGTGTAACACTATTGTATGGTAGTATAGCTTCTAGTGGTGGGTGAAAAAATCAATACAATATCCTATCAGGATATTTTGCCTGGCAGCATTGTATCAGAATTTGATTTACTGGCCAAGTATGTCAACACGTACAAGGAATTTGACTCCCATAATGCTTGCTGTACTCTGAAAAAACTAGACAACTAGAATTAAAATAAGGACTAGGACGAGGTAAGGAAATTAGTAATAGAACAACAACCACAATAATAAAGTGACTGCTGAGTTAGACTGTACAAAGTATTGACATGGTAAGGTAAGACCAGACCATATGCAGATATAGATACTGTGTGCAGTGTGTTATTAAAAGTATAAAAAGAAGAACGTATATTGATACAAGCCTACCAAATATTGATATCCTATTATAAAAATTTCAAATACAAATGGAACGTTATTATAAAAGCAGTTGCTTTTTTCAGTTCACCCATATAATCTACACATATTTTCACATTCTTCAGTCGCTTAAGGGGCTGCATAACTTCTGTTGTACAAGCTGCACTGTTCAAAATATATGTAATGGTACAGTATATCACGCATGTTTGCATTAAATTAAGTTGGACAAAACTGTAATACAATTTTTTTGTCATTTATGACAGGTTTTAATGACCTTGTCAGTAAGTTTGTCTGCCTGAGAATCCCATTCTGCAGCAGTAAAAATGACTGAAGTGAGAGAAACAGGCTGAGAATTTTAACTTGTTAAATAAAACAGATATTGATGAAGTTTACCTTTAGGGATATAATTTGCATTTGAAAAAAGGTGGTAAATTGCAATGTATTACAGTATATTTTATTGCCGCACTCAGTATATTGCAACTTGTATAAAAATGTAATAATAATATAACATGATTTAAGTATTGTGATAATTGTATCATGGGCTGCCTGGTGATTCCCACCTCTAATAGCTTCATTATTCTGGAAAGGAGCACAAAAAACATTGTCTGCAGGCTAGTGAGCAGCCCTTTTTTTTGGAGGGGACTCATGGAAAGCTCTCCAGCATTCCTTGTTCTTTGTGTGCTGTCAATAGTGTAAGTGTTAACTAGTGGTGGGAATCACCAGATACCCAACAGTACGATATTTTATTTAACTCACGATATATTATTGCAATTTTTTTCCAACTGCAAATTATATCTTCAGGGATCAACTTTTATCTATCTGTTTTATCTAACAAGATAAAGTTGTCAGCCTGTCCCTCTCACTTCAGTCATTTTTATTGCTGCAGAATGGGACTGTCAAGCAGACAGACTGACCAACATTGTCATTGAAACCTGTCATAAATGGCCAAAAATTGTTTGTATTATAGTCTCATCCAACTTCTATGAACGCAAACATGTAAGGTATGCTGTACCGTTGCATGTATTTTGAACAGTGCAACTTGTGCAACAAAAGTTATGCAGCCCCTTCAGCAACTGAAGAACGTGAAAATGCACGTAGATTATGCAGGTGGACTGAAATTTAAAAAAAAAATAAAAAATGTAGTACTGATACTGATATTTGGCATGCTTCTTTCGATACAATATTGCCATGCAAAATATTGCGATACAATAATGTGTCGATTTTTAACCCAGTGAATGTGCTTTTTGACCCCCTGTTATTTGACTGCATGTTTCTGACACTCCATCCCTGTAGATGGGGATGTGCTTGCCATCAAGGAACACCTCATTGATGAGCTTGACTACATCCTGGTCCCAACAGAAGGCTGGAATAAACTTGTCAGCTGGTATGGACTCACAGAGGGTCAGGAGCCAATTGCTCGGAAGGTGAGTGTACAGTCATTAGCATAAGACTGTGAATGGATTTATTAGATGGTGCTTGCACTACCACCAGTAAAAGGTGGTTTTCCTTGGTATAATCCAGTAAGTGTGGTGTGCAGTGTGGCTTGTGGCTAAAAGGAAGAACCCTGTGCTAATGAGGCTGTTTGAGATCAGAAAATCAGAAGTGCAGCACTTGTGTGAAAAGAATCAGACTCCACGATTACACTTTTTTAACAAGAGAGCAGAAAAAAAACAGGCATTAAATTGAGTTTAGATTAAATAATATAGGCCCGGGTTTAAGCATATGAAATGGTGATGTCTGTATCATTTGATTAGTCACATAACTTTACTAAGATATACTGGTCACAGAATCCCAAGAGAATAAAATTAATACTGAAATATTAGTCATTTACTTGTGAGAAGGAAGTAAAAATTCAGCTGTCTTTTCATGAATTTAACAGTTGTAATGCTTATTTCTATTTCTAAGTACATACATAAGATTTGGTACAGTGAAAAACTAGCATTGTGGTGCTGTGTGGTTACTTCATGGTGGCAACTGTATCAAATCCCCCTTCAAATCTCACTAGTCATGGCATCATGGCTGCTGCAGGCACTTCCTCTTTCCCCTCCATCCACATCATTCTCTCTGTCATTTCTTTCTCACCCCTTTCATTGACCCTCCTCTTTTACCATGTATGTCATGGGCTGTATCGGGTGGCTGCAGGGTTTCTATTTTCAGGCAACGTTCTGGACATGGAGCGATCTGCGAGACACAACATGCAGGAGGTTTTCCTCTTTCTTTAACCTTTTGTTTCCTTTTTTGTCATCTTGGGGTATGGGAGGGACACAAGTTATAAAAAGGATTTAGCAGGGTTGAAGTCACTGGTTGGCATTATTGTTACTTTTGCTGTCCACTTGTGGTTTGATTGCCAACACCAGTGGAGTGCTCCTGCGTCCTTGTTTTTTGAAGCGGAGGAATGCCGGCTGAGGTCACACTGAGAGAAGCAGCGCGAAAGCTTTTGAAAGGAGTGTGAGAGGCATAAGCAGTATGGGAGGAGGCGGGGTGGGTGGGGTAAACAGTACTGGCTCTGCTTTGATTTGAGAAATTCTGTTAGAGTTTGGCGGTGAGTTGGGCTTTTACTCTGAGCTCACAGACACATGGGTGTTGTGCTGAGGTGTACTGGCCCACTGAGAGATCAGGGCTTGGGGAGGGCTGCGGTGGTGAGAGAATCTAAGCTGTGTGTGAAGGACTGTTGCAGTTTGTTACTGTGTGTGTATATATGCGTGTGTGTTGGAGGGGTTCAGCGGTGAAATAAATAGGCTGGAACCCCTCAGCTGTTTCCACGAGGTGCTGCTAATTTAGGCACGTCACTTGAACAGTGCTGTTATCAGGACCCAAGATGAGTGAGGACCAGGGCAACAGCCTCTGCTTTGTTATCCATTAGAAAGATTTGCTAGTACACTAAGTTTACCAGTTTACTTTCATTCTTACAGAAATGCGACCAGAATGAGATAAGAGTTGCATCAGCCTTGTTTTTGCCAGCACAGTATTCATAGTCACAATTTGTTGGGCTGCCTACACTTCTAGCTGTCAAAAGCAGATGAGTCGTTTTTGTATCAAACACAAAGTTATTTCTTATTTTGATTTCACCACATTGTTCTTTTGGTTTAATTGTTCCTGTTATTTTCAGGTTTCAAGCAGTCAGCTATTATAGACATAAACCTGTTAATAAAAGTTTTGCAAATACTTGACTTTCCCTCAAGGCACCTACATTCTCAGATGTCAGCAATTTTATAAGTTGATTGCAATCCACACTGTGTGACGTGGGAGGTTGGTGCATATAGATTGTTCCTGAATTGTGGAGCTGCGATACATGGCTCCACTACTTATTTCCATACTGTGCCCTCCTGCTCGGTCGTCATAAGAACTGGACAGCACATTATACAAAGGCTTTCATAAAATTACCTGCCACAACTTAGGTGGACTTTCTTCTGTGTTGTAACCCAAAATGTTTTGTTTCGCATCCGTCGATTCATTTGGATTCGTTGCTGGGTTTTTTTTAACAGCACTGCATTCATGTTGATTGGTTAGTAGATTAGTCAGATTGTGAGATTATCACATGACACGGTTAGAATGATATCTCAAGCTATTTTCGCACACAGCACAGTGCTAATGGCCAACCTTGAACATCTCTAAATGCATGACGTAGGGCCATTGTTTTGGAGCTATAACCAAAGATATTGCCACAGTTGTTTCATGTTGATCACCTCTGATCACCTTTATAACACCTGGCTCCCTCATTTGTTGTATAGCATTTAAGAATCATGGCTTCCCCATTAATTGATAATCCTCCTTTTTTGCAGGTGGTGGAACAGGGTATGTTTGTGAAACACTGCAAGGTAGAGGTATACTTGACTGAGCTGAAGCTCTGTGAAGATGGCAACATGGACAATGTGATCACCAAACGCTTCAGTAAAGCAGACACAATAGGTAGGCGTTGCCTGTGTAGTAATAAGTGCTGGTTATCTCCACTGAGTTCCAAGCTGACTGGGTCTCAACCAGTCTTCACACTTTCAAAAGTTGAATTTGCACGTTTTTTTTCTACTGATTTGTGTTTAAATTAACAGTTTGCCTGATATTCAATGCTTGACACTGATTTTTTTGTTGTTTTTTTCCCCCCTTTGTTTCAGAGGAAGCAAATAAATCCTATTTATATAAATAACTGATGTGTTTTTTTAAGTCGTTTAGGCCTTATCGCACATTTTTTTTTTTCCAAAATTTCACCAGCTCAAAGTTGGTGTTACAAAATGGATACACATCTTGTTTCCGATGCAATGATATCAGTCAGTATGGACATTCGGTCAGTAAATCCATGCTTACCTGCAGTAAAATATGAAGTAATTGTCATCTTGTTCATAAAGTCAGGGTATTTTGGCACCAACAGGGTGGTCTTAGCCAGAGAAAAGAAAAATCAGAGTAGAAATAAAACAATTTTTTAAACCTCTTTCCAAAATTGTTTTTTTTAAAAAATTTACTCAAGCATAATAGACATGTTTGTTTATCAAGTGAATTAACAGGAAAATGCAAAGATTGACTCTAAATAGGTACCAGACTCATTGTGTTTACAGTATGCAGAGGTGTGTGGTCACCCCACAAAGTCCCATTTTCAGCCAGATAGAAAAACCCCTGAAAGTACAAAAGATATGTTCAGTACTTTTAAATATATACATGGGATTTCAGATGTTTAAAGACACCTGCTGTATGCATTCAAACAAATGAAGAATTATGCACATGTAGCACTCTGGTCGTGCAGTCGTTGAGTAATTGTGTAATTTCTGAATAAATATTTACTCTGTGGATGATGAAAGAGCTTTCTTGTCACAACTTTTTGTTTAGTTATAGACTGGATAAATCAAAAACCAGATTGGTTAAAATCCAAACTTTCTCTTTCATGTTTTCATTTTGTTTTTATATCACTGAGTGTCATGTCACCAAATTATGCAGGTTTTTATTCAAAGCAAACATGAAAATGTGTAACTATAGTTGTGGTTGGCCTTTTCCCATTTTGGTAGTGCACATGTGAGTTCTGTGGGTCTTTATTTTTAACAGTACAATGTAAACCACAGTGATTTTTTTTGTTAATGTCCTTGCAGACATGATAGAAAAGGAAATGAGGAAGTTGTTCAGCATCCCTGATGAGAAGGAGACCAGGCTATGGAACAGGTACATGAGCAACACCTTTGAGCCTCTCAACAAACCTGACAGCACCATCCAAGATGCTGGCCTCTACCAAGGACAGGTTTGAACTTTTTCCTTTTTTTATCTGAAATTCTCACAACGTGAGAAGAGTTTGAAAGGCTTTGGAGGGTTCTTTTTCTCAAGAGAGCTGTAAAAACCAGACAAAATTGTCAGATGTGTTAGAATATGGCTTGCTATGTAGACTGCTGTTCTTGAGCTCACGAGTTTTGTTTTGTTTCTCTGCTGGACATCCCTTTTAGGTGACAAAAGAAAATCTTTCTTTTCTTGTCTCGTTTGAATCTGTATCCAGGAGGTTAGTTATGTTGTTCGTTTGAGGTCTCTGTATGTGGTGGTTCTTTTTCTTTTCTTTTTGTCTCTGCTCCTACTTCTTTCCTGACATAAACAAGTATTGTTGGCACTGAAAAACCTAAACATTGTGTTGTTTAGTAGTTGCAAGAAACAAAACAAAATAACTGCAAGTCAGAAATTACACATAAAAACTCTGCCAAGTAACCAATGCGGATTAATCCACTGTGGCAACCCCTTAGGGAGAACACAAGGGAGCATCCAAAGGTACATTTTGACTTCAAAAACTTAGTATTAAAGCTTAAGTTATGGTCTACCTGTCATCTCATTTCTATTTCTGCACTTATAACCTGGCATCAAACTGCCCTGCAATTATTAATTTAAACGTGTGGCTTCAGTGAACCAACAGGCTCCACATCACAGGGTTGTCCCATTCACCTGCTGCTGGTCACATCTGATGAAATACACTTTTCAGTGTTTCCCACTAATAGATATTACATGAGGAGGCTGACCAGCTATATTAAGAGATCCTTGATGATTTATTTAGTTTTTCACAATTATATTTTATGTTCTGTTTACGGGAATGATATTATCAGCAATCATTTTATTAACAGACCATCCCCTTTTATTTTGAAAGTTCAGTCTAACCAGCTAGCAGTGTCCCCCATAGCAAAGTGGGTTGCACAATCATCTTACAAGCGACAGGTCCCTGATTCGATTCCAGGTGGGTACACAAGCAGCTCTCACCATGGAGGGTTGCGTCAGGAAGGGCGTTTGGCGTAAAACCTCTGCCAAATTACCAATGCAGATTAATCCGCTGTCGCGACCCCTTGGTGGAGAATACAAGGGAGCAGCTGAAAGGTACATCAGACTAACCAGCTAGCACTGCCCTTCCAATCTTCTGTTTTCTTACCATGTCTCTGTTGTGTAGTGGTCCTTGATGTATTTCTGCTCGCTCTCTAAAGAGTGTCTTGTACTGTGGTTGGACTCCAGCCCCACCATTAAGGACTTCATCTGGCAATAGTAGTCTTTGTTCTGCTGTTTTGGAATGCTCCTCTAACTCAAGCTGCCACACAAAGCTGACTGAGACTGAAGAACAGAACAAGGACTATGTCCAGCATCTCCAGTTCATAACATTGGAGTTGAAGTCTGTCTGTGGGATGAGACACTTGGTGTAATCAGACAGCTGATTACATTCCTCCACTATTTATTTTGGGGCCCTCTTGTATCCATTAATTCAATCATCCATTTTCTAGTTTTTGTCTGTGTCGCGGGGACCTCCCTCTCCCTGGCTCCTCCTGAGGCATTCCCAAGCCAACCAAGAGGTATAATCTCACCTCCTTCCAGTTGGACGTGCCTGAAACACCTCAACTGAGAGCCATCCCAGAGTCATCTTTGTCAGATACCCGAACCACCTGAACTGGCTCCTTTCAGAGGAGTAGTGGCTTTACTCTGAGCTCCTTCCGAATGACTGAGCTCCTCACCTTGTTTCTGAGACACCCTTTGGAGGAACCTAAATTTTTTTGCTTGTACCCGCAATCTCACTCTGCTCAGAGCTTGTGATCATAAATGAGGGTAGGAATGTAGATCAACCAGTAAATTGCTAGCTTTGCTTTAATGCTCAGCTCTCTCTTTACCATGACAGACTAGCACACCAACCACGTTACTATAAATGCCATGCCAATCTGTCTGTCAATCTCCTACCGCCTCTTTTCCTCATGAGCAAGACCCAGAGATACTTAAACTTTCTTTGGGGCATCAACTCATTCCCAACCCAGAGTGAGCACTTCACCCTTTTCTGAGAGAGAAGCTTATATGCAATATCTTGAGTAAGTGTTTTAAAAAAAACATTTGTGTGCCAGCATTTGTGCACACACGAGCATACACATCCTCACTCCACCCTACTCCCACAAATAAATTCTAAAGATAAATAAATTCATCTAACTCTAATATACAAAATAATTTTCAGTAACTTTAGATAAAGCAAACAAATTATGCTTTTAGCAGGTTTTTATATAACATCTTTTTTAGTTGACCAGAATTAAGAGCAGAGTACTTAAATGGTTGGTGTCTGTAAAGTAGCGGAAGCAGATGGAGCCCTCTTTTCTTTCTGCTGTCTCCCACAGGTTCTTGTAATAGAGCAGAAGAATGAGGATGGCACGTGGCCCCGAGGCTCCACGGCACCCAAGTGAGTGCATGGCACATCTCCTGGCTTATATTTCTCTGTTGACTCTAATGACTTGTACCATGGTAATGGAATTCAATTCTCACTTTGTATTTAAACACTACTGTTGATTTACCAAAAGATTGCACATAAGCAATGTTTAATTGCATTGCACAGAACGTTTATGAAGTCAGTTTGTAGGAAAACGGTAATATGATGTGACATTTCATCAGACTTCTTCGTCTGAACATCTCCCCCGTCAGTCTTCTCCTCCACTCTGGAAATAACTGCAAAATTAAATGTGTAACAGATTTAAAGTTTTCCTGCTATGTCACTACAGCACTGCATCATCTTCAAAAATTTCCTCTCTCTGTGATTTTTTGCCTCAGTCTACTTCTTTTGCTTAATCTTTTGTTGCTGACATATCACTTTATTTATTTTGTTTCATCTCTGTTTAATTTGACGCTCACACAGCTTTCTGGAACAGCGCCTTATTTTCTACTCTAACTCATGATCTATTCTTTATCTTTTGAAGGTCATCTGGTGCTTCCAATCTCTCTGCTTTGCCAAAGATCTCGCCTTCATCTCTCACAAACAATCATAACAGCACCTTCAACAGCAGGAAGTAAGGCATAGTTGTGGGCTGAATAGCAGAGGGATGGGTTTGGATGCCAGCAGCCAGAGATGGAGCCTGATGTGGAGCCTGGAGTTCAGCAAAGAACTTCACGCAGAACTTGCCAGAATGTCAGGTTGAATTGGCTTAAAAATTGGTTGTTGGTTTAAAAAACGATGTGAATGGTGACTAAACTTTGTAAAGATTTTCTCAGTTCTGTATCAGTAGTATTTAGACTCATTTTATAATTCAATAACTGAGGCTGTTTTTTAGCTTCCCACTATGAAATTCATTCAACTCTGTTTTGTACAGGTCTATCTCTGGTTGTAATTTGGGTGTTCAAAATCTCCTGATGATGCACTTTGAGCTGTAAGAGCTGACTGAAGGGAGGGGAAAGGGCACTTGCGTGGAATTGATCTCTTAGAATTTTCTTCAGCGACAGCAGTCCTCTCTTTTTTTCAAAAAAAAAAAAAAAAAAATTAAAAGGTCCACCAGGGCCCCTGGGTGCCTTACTCAGCTTTTAATTATGTTAGTCAGTTGTTCACATCTGATTTGAATTGATGCCAGTGCTGGCTAGCTACAGTTGCATGTAGGGCTAATGTGATGGATGTTTTCTCTAATAATTTGCTACAAGATATTATGGAGCAATGAATTACATGAACTAAAATCAGAGTTTGTAAATGGTGTATTGGCAGCTCAAGTCTAAGATAGACTTGGCATGAAATCTTTACATCTGTATTTTATTTGATTTAACACCAGAGTATATCTAAATATGAGCACCAAGACTGTAATCGCCAAAACTAATTTCTTACTCAGATTAATGAATGTCCTGTCTTGACGCTTTTTGTTTTCATGATTAATATTATTCTATTTTTCAAGAAAATTGTCCTTCTTTAGTTGTATTCTGACTTGACTTTAGCCCAATGAGAAAAGTTGCAGCCCTTTTATTTATTTTAATAACCAGAGTTCTGTGACACTAAAACATTAAAATTTTAGCCTTTAACATTTGTTTGAAGGCTGCAAGCGCACATTCCTGGTAGATTAAGGGAAAAGAGGCATCACCATGAAAAGTTTCCAGGGTGGTAGGAATAGTTTGATAAGATTTATATTAATAAATCTGTTACGCAGCCTAGACATCCTGGGTCGTGTTTAAATGTCTTTCCAGCATCTTCGGCCTCTTTGTTAATTTTAATATAGTTCTGAGGTAAGTGTGAATGTGGCCTCTTTTATTAACTTTCCTTTAAATATCTTCAGCATGTTTGAGGCATAGCTATAGACTTCAGAGAGACTTTTCATAGACATTAGTGCTCACATCTCCATTTTCATTTCCTGAAGCATGTTTGACAGTTGCCAAATGCTGTCTGACTTTAAAGGGACCTTAAGATAAGTGGAATCTATTTTTTGTAACTCTGTACCTTCCTTCATATTTAGATTTTGTTTAGTTGGAAAAAAGCTAAACTTATTCAACTAACAAAGTCATTGTAGCTAACCCGCCCCCTTGCTAGTTGGAACCAGAAATACTGCTTTGTTAAGCTAATTATGATGCATCCACAACCTGAGGGCTGCAATCAGTGCTACCCTGCAGTCCCAAAAGCTCCCCAACCGCTGACACACAGCCAGGAACATTGCCTTATCACATTCATTGGAAGTATGTGGATGTTAATCTATAACTGTATGATTCACACAGCTAATGTCAGCCAAACTCTTGAGTGTTTTCTTGCGTTTAGACTAGTTTATCAACCTAAATTTAAATTTCTATAAAATCTAACTAGGGATTTAACATTCTTCTGTAGATTAATGCTTATATGTCTGTTGATGTTTGTTGCTGTAGATGACACTGGTACATCAGCAGGCGGAACAGAGATCCAGGTTAAGTGTTAATAGCCACAACTTTCCAAAGGCAAACGTTACATTTCACTGGCTCAACTTTATCAATAGGCCTAAATTTAAAATACAGCCCAACATTTTATGAGTTGGCCTCTGTGCAACACGCAGTCGACGTATTTCACAGCTCACTTGAGCTCAAGTGAAGATGTCACTGTTACATACTGCCCTCTGGTGTCTTTGTTTTTTGTTTTTTTAAACAATACATTACAAAATATGACCTCAACACAGGATTTTTTTATTATTTTAATGGAAAGAGGAGTGTCTGTGCTTTTGACAATATTGAAAGTCATATCTTAACATCCTGAGACCTGAGCTCTTGTTTGGGATGTGTAGGATGTAACAGTTTTGGTACAACAGAATGGAATATAAGGTGCAGTAAAGCCAACTGTAATGGTCACATATAAGGACACAGGGTTTTAGGCAGCAAGACTGTGGTGCCCTTGTGTGCAATGGAACCTGATGCAGAACATCAGCAGCTTGATATAAAAATGTGGTTAATGCATTTCCCTTTAAGAATAAAATCACAGTTTATGCCCAGTCATGCAGTTCTGCAGCTAGCCTGCATTTTTAGAATATTAAACTGTTGTCTAAATATTTAGTTGTATGCTAACTGGGACCCAGAGGCTCTGACAGCCATGCACTAGAGATGCAGCTCATCTGTGGGTGGAGCATTCTGCCTTTGCTGTCCAGTGGACTTCTCTGTCCTCTCCTTCCATGTAATGCGTGTGATTTGCTGCATGCTGGAGTGTCTTGTGTGTACCCATGTTAGACAGAGACATTGTGCATTGCATTTCTCAGTGCTGTTGAAAGGCAGAAATAGCAGCCACAGGCTTGGTCACCTTAAAAATCAATATTGACAAAGAAGGAAGGTGTTAACGTCTGCTCAGCCAGTTCTTTGTGCTGTTAATAGCTGTACAATAAAATACTTTCGCAGACTTATTTTTTTTCAGCTCGTACCTCTGACTTGAACTTGGAGTAGAGTTACACATTTTCATTGTCACACAGCAGTGGCATCTTTTTCTGCATAATTTGCTGGATTGTGAAATGCACAGAGTGGGTGACTTGGGGAAATTGGATCTTTATTCCCAGCAGCACTCCTGTCCCTGATTCACTCTAGTGCCAGCACTGTCATTTCCTCTAAATTATGCATGGGCCTTCATTTTTTCATATGAAGTGTTCCTACGTTACATAACACTTGCCTTTTTGATTCTGCGGTTTTGGCCTGGTCGGTTTAGCCTCAGCAGGGATGCTCTGCAACAGCATTAAGTGTCACTGTCTTAGGAGATGGTGTCCCCTGATTCTGGCAGCCAGCCTCTGTTCCTCACACACACAAACTCTCTCTCTCTCTCTTGCTGTCTTTTGATCCCTTTACCTCTCCGCTCGCTGTAGCTCATTGCGATGCACATGTTCTGCAGTCTAAGTGACCTTCAGAATACATTTCATCTGCTCCTGCTTCTCATTGCCTGCCTGTACACACATACTGCCCCTGGTGATTAAAAACCAACCCTTTCCCTGGGTTTGAGTTTATTTATTTAGATCATCCCCTTTTAAACCGCTCATAAAGACAATCATGGCATATTAAAAAGGATGAAATAGTGTGTCAAAGTGTGATTTACTTAGCCAAGAGTGTCAGAGGTTGCGTTTTACAAGCGAGAGCAGGAAAATGAGAGTTTGGGTCTAGTGTTTCAAGAGCACTAGAGGGAGAACACAGTAATGAATGCATGTTCATATGTGCTGGCATGATTGTGTTAAAGTATGTCTCAGTATGTCTCTACTCCTCTCTCTAAGAGTGAGTTGGTCCTGTGAATACTGCAGCCTCAGCTGGATGCAGTGGATCAGCTGCTCCCTCCATCCCCATCTCATTTCTCTTCTGTCAGCCTCTCCCCTTATACTGTCCGCCCCTCCCCCCCTTTCTCTCTGCTTTTCCCTACCTCCCTCTTTTTCTCTCTGTGCACCTCCAGCTTCAGTAGCAGTAGTCTTGAGCATCCTTGCTGCTGCTGCTGCTGCTGCTGCTGCTGCTGCTGCTGCTGCTGCTGCTGCTGCTATAAATATCTGCTGGTAGCCGTAGAGCAGCAGAGAGCAGCAGGCAGGCCAGAGGGAGGAGCAAAGGACAGGACAGCACAGCACAGGACAGGGGGAAATGATCTGAGGTGAAGAGGATAACAAGATGACAGACGGTCGAGCCCGAAAAAGAAGGGGAGAAAAAGGAGAGGGGAGCTGCTTAGTTAATTCTAAGACCAATAAGAGTGTGTGCTTTTGTGTGCATAAATTTCAAGGTGTGATTGTTGGCCTGTGCTGGACTTGTAATCAAATTTAAACCTAAACTTCACTGGGACTGTACTCAAACTGCTGCTGGAGCTGCATTGGGTCGAGCTGAGTTAACACTAAGACTCAACAGTGGAGACTGGAGCTAGATCTTCCTTCTCGACTTCTGAAAACTCAACTTTTCACGCAAGGGACCTAAATTGAACTCCATCCAGGCTGCTGGTTGTCTAGTTTTGAGCGGACATGCGGGCCAGCAAGTGCCGGGGCGGGGCTGAGATGTCATGCTCCTGTGTTGCTGGTGGTGCCTAAGGCCTGAGGCCGTGGAGCTGGACAGCAGGAGGGTGGACCACCGTATGCTGAACTGCGAGGCCACTGCCTCCACCGCAATCACAGCAGTTTCCCTTGACCAGTGGGAGCCAGAAACAGCCAACACTGCTTTACCGGGCTCCCAGAGGTCTGCTGATTGCTGCAGCTGGGCAGGCCTATCTTAAGGCTCTTACTGATTCTCTAGGAAGCCGTAGGCAGGGGGAAAGAAAATAGTGAACCTGTATGCCTTCTAGTGTTTCTGAAGTTGTTTTTGGGTTTGTTAAAAACTTTAAATTGATAAGTCTACCATCTATAGTGTTTTGTTGTTTGTCAATATTAGATTTATATGTGCAACTGTGTCGATCACTTTCCACTAACTCCTATTTAACCCTGTGTAATCTTTCTACATTTATGTTTGATGTACAGTGTGAAGAATTCGAGCTATAGTCTGCCATCCTACCACCCTTACACCAACAGCTATGACTATTCAGACCAGAGCAGGCAGAGTGAACGCTCAGGCCTCTGTGGACTCTCAAACCTGGGCAACACCTGTTTCATGAACTCTGCTGTGCAGGTAAGCATGCTTTCATGGAGTTCTTTACGGTCTGGAAAAGCATGGAGTGTTATGTTAATTGGTACCCAAAAGTTTATCCAAAAAGCTACAACTAGTTCTAAAATATGTATTCAGTCTCTAGAATAGCAGTGAAGCTATTCTGGAGGGTGGTGTTGTCCTAACGCTTTACATTTTCTGTTGCTCACCACACTATATTTATACATATTAAGTCTGTAATAGCATGTAAGACTGAAATGTCGATCTTGCGAGGAGACTGATTTTAGCTTATGTTTCCTTTCTTTCTGCTTTTGGCGCCTTAGTGTTTAAGCAATATTCCTCCACTGACGGAGTACTTCCTCAAAGACAAGTACACAGATGAGCTGAATGAGGACAACCCGCTGGGCATGAAGGGGGAGATTGCCAGAGCCTACGCTGAGCTTATTAAGCAGCTGTGGTCGGGCAAATACAGCTACGTCACCCCAAGGCCTTTCAAGGTAATTACTTTGGAAAAGAAAAATGTCTTGAAGGAAAAGTGGTCATGTGTGAAGTAACCTCTATGTTTGAATCTCCACATATCTTAAAAATGAACACTTTTTGAATGATACAGACTCTTAAGCAAAGTTATGAAAAACATCTTGCGTGTGAAGATTTTATTTGCTTCTTGTGATAAACTATTTTAATCCAAGACCAATGAGCTACAGAGTAAAGCATATGGGGAAGCTATATTATTTTTAAAGAGACTGATTTAATTTTATGGTTATGTGGTATGATGCATTTTGTATCTCCTTTGCCTATGTCATTTTTATCTGTCATCCAGACTCAGGTGGGCCGCTTTGCCCCCCAGTTCTCGGGCTACCAGCAGCAGGACTCTCATGAGCTTCTGGCCTTCCTCTTGGATGGCCTACACGAGGACTTGAATCGCATTAGGAAGAAGCCTTACATTCAGCTCAAGGATGCTAATGGACGGCCTGATAAGGTTGTGACCAGCAGCTAATGAATAGATGTAGAAAAAATGTTTGCCTTTCCTGATTTAAAAACATACAGCTAATAATTATTTCACATTTTTTGAGTTCTGTGTAAGCCTAATTACAGACAGAAGTTCTTACTTGTTTTTTAAAATGGGTTTACTGTCTTTTTAATATATGTAATTTTATTTTTATACCAGGTCGTGGCAGAGGAGGCATGGGAGAACCACATTAAGAGAAATGACTCCATCATTGTTGACATTTTCCATGGTCTTTTCAAGTCAACTTTGGTGTGTCCTGTGTGCGCTAAGGTATCTGTGACTTTTGATCCTTTTTGCTACCTGACCCTGCCACTACCTATGAAGAAGGAACGGACACTGGAGGTTTATTTAGTCAGACTGGACCCTCTGGCCAAACCCACACAGGTAACAAGCTGTGCCTGGGAAAAAAAATGTAACTGCTGTAAGCAGCATTGTGACATTTCATATGAGGACTGTAGGCAATGATTGCATCTTTTTTTCCCCTTAGTACAAGCTGACAGTGCCGAAGGTGGGCTACATTTCTGACTTGTGTACCTCCCTGTCCAGCCTGTCTGGGGTTCCTGCTGAGAAGGTATAAGTGTCAGCACTCATCTGTGCAGCTATCCTGCCTCAGTTATTAGCCATCACACTGTAATGCTGACATCTCCTTGGAGAGTACGAACAAAAATAGACTTTTTAATAGTCACTATCCACTAAGCTGAAGCAGGTAGTGTGAAAAAATGTTGCATCTTTTTCGCTGGCTTAAGGAAGAGATTAAGAACAGAAACACAAAGGATAACTAGAGACCAGGGAGCTGGAATTTAATATATAGTGCTATCCATTCAATATGTATCACACAGATGGAACAGAGAAGCCGTTTTATTGCGGCTTTTTGCATGCTAGCCAGTGTGGTCATTTACTCTCTTGTAGTGCTGTTTTAACTTCTTCATTTTCTGTCTACGTTATTTCTCCATGTGTGGCTCACCAAGGTCATGTGTGTCTGACCAAGGTATATTTCCCTTTAATGAGTCAATATCACATTGTAGTTCCAGCATACAGGTTCAGTTAAGCTCGGACTTGACTGTCAGTCCATTATTACGTCTTGTTCCATTTTTAGAGCTAAATGTTATTTTCACAACTGCTGGCGTTGCAGCAACATATGCTTTTGTGTTTCATAGCTTGTGCCATCCTGAAGTAGAAACTAAAAGGCCCAAGAAAGGAGCCTCTAAAAACTTTGATAGTTCCCGCAGTGCAGATAAAGAAGAGGGGTTGGTTCCAACAGTTTTCCCCCTGTTTTGAAGTTATATTGCTTTATTATCTCAAGCTTGCCATATTATCCTACTAAATAGCTTTTGGAGACAGAGTGGAAGATTAGTTTATTGTCTATTATAATAAGGGATTCTCAATATTGACTGTGCACCTCTCCATCTGTTATCCTTCAGATGATTGTAACTGACATCTACAACCACCGTTTCCACCGGATTTTCGCCACCAATGAAAACCTCAGCAGTATTATGGAGAGAGATGATATCTATGTGTGAGTGTCAAGATTGGCTGACGCACTGTTACATCTGCATAGATCAGAATAATGTGTTGTCTAAATTATAAGGACCACTAGACTGCATTGCTGACTAAATATATTTTTCTTTATGATATAAATAACTCTTTGGTGTAATTTTAAAACTGTAACATTCAGTCTGGCTTGGAATAGATTTCTCACCACATATTTTAATAACTGTTTGGCGAGGATATGAGTTTTATGTTTCACTGCTGTGTCAACATCTTGTTTAACCAGTGTGACTTTAAAGGATTCCCTACATGTCTCTCTGCAGCTTTGAGGTGGCGGTGAACAGAGTGGAGGACACAGACCACGTAGTGATCCCAGTGCACTTGAGGGAAAAGTACAAACAGTCGGGATATAACCACACGAGCACGCCGCTGTTTGGACAGCCCTTCCTCATTGCCGTCCCCAGAACCCTTAGTGAAGACAAACTCTACAACATGCTGCTCCTGCGCCTCTAGTAAGCCAGTGTAAATTTGCCAGATCTATGAATTGTTTTTGCGGGTAATCAGTTTTATGTATTACAAATGTAAAAGAAATTATCCCATAATTCATAAGAATCCCTGATGCTATTTGCCGTAAATAAAAGGGGTTATGTGTTTGCAGTCGGTTTGTGCGAACTTCTGTGGAGGAAGATGAGGAAGACTGTGAAGAAACACCATCATCCAAACAACACACTGTTAATGGTAATGCCACTAATGGACTGTTGGAGGAGGGGTCACCCAGTAAGTGCACCAACACAAGTTCTGACCATGTATAATGTCTTTTAATTTGTGCTGCTTCGCATTTGTTGTGTCATGCCGCTGTTTCTTAGAAGAGAGCAGTTCTTTTAAAAGCTCTACTGTCCCCTTTTAGGTGAGATGGAGACCGATGAACAGGATGACGAGTCCAGTCAGGATCAGGAACTCCCCTCTGAAAATGACAACAGCCAGTCAGAGGACTCGGTGGGTGGGGACAATGAACTTGAGAACGGTGTGGTTGGTCCACAGAACTCTACCAAAGGCCAGCAGACACCTGGGCACAACAGAAAGAGACTTTTTACATTCCAGTTCAATAACATGGGCAAAACGGACTTTTCTCTCATCAAGGAGGACACCAGGCAGATCCGCTTTGACGAGGGACACCTCCGACTCAGTGGTAAGAAGTAGGCTGAAACAGGAATTCAGTATACAAGGATTGTATTTGCTGTGTGTTCAACTTTATTATTTTTGTTTTAGCATTACTGAAATGGGAAAAGTAACTTTTTGACCATTTAACCACACCATAGAACAATTAATTAATCATTTTGCTCAAGTGACGTGATCAAAATAATGACCAAAACTATAGGTGGTTTGGCATCATATACAGTAATTTACATTTTGCACACTTTTTTACAGACCGCGCTTATCTCTCTTTGGACTGGGAACCAGAAATCAAGAAGAAGTACTTTAATGAGACTGTTGCTGAGGTAAAACTGATAACAGAAATTAAGATATTGTTCAATACAGATATCTATTTTATAGTGTAACTGCTGTGGTGCATCTCATTGGCTTTTTTAACAAGCACGCTGAGCAGTGTAGAACAAAAGCAGTCTGCCATCACGTAGTGATATAAGGTACAGAGAATAGCAGCAGGGAATCCAGGTGACAGTCGAAACTGTCTTGCAAGCAAGAGCCCACAGGTTTGATGTCAAGGTGTTAAGCTCTAATTTTCCTCACAACAGGATAAAATAAATAGGCTGCTCTATTTGTGGCTAAAATCCAAATATTGTTCAGGTATCTAAATAATGAAATAAGTTAAAACTTGTACTTTTTGCAAGTTCCATGTGTTAAAGTTGAATAGCGCTGTTTTCCAGTTCACTTAAATGGTTCTGAATGAAAGCTACTGTGAGAAGGGATAGGTACAGAAACTTGAGGTTACCCATCTTGTAACCCCCGTTCTCTGATAACATGAGTGAGGTATCTCACTATGGGGAACGCTCCCTCAGCGTTATCCTCAGAAGCCTCTATACCATTACTCCAGCCAGTATTGGCTGGCAGTCATGACGCTTGCGCCACCCTCCTTCCCTATAAAAGGGGTTGACGCAGCGTCACTCCTCATTCAAGACAAACCCACCTCTTCCTCGCTTTACGCAAGGAGGGTGATCTGGTGAGACGCCTCACTCATGTTATCAGAGAACGGGGGTTACAAGATGGGTAACCTCAAGTTCTCTTTCAAACATTCGTTTCGGTGTCTCACTATGGGGATATACAGACTCCTGTATTGCCAGATAAGCTTGTCTGAATGACTGACCGCGAACCTAGGAGGTCCCCTGTGAGCCCACACCCATAACAGTGTGGGCCAGTGATGGTCCAGTGACGTCCAACCAATAAAACCTTGCGAAGGTCAAAGGTGACGCCCAGCCTGCTGCTTCACAAATTTTCTCCATAGAGACACCTGTAAAGAGGGCCCAGGAGGCTTCCATACCTCTAGTAGAGTGAGCGCGAAGCCACAGGGGGTTGCAGATCCCTGCTGGAGTAGGCCATCTGAA